>NIPQ01049250.1:0-26974 GCA_002806875.1 Lepidotrigona ventralis hoosana | reverse complement strand
ACACACATATACGAACGCGGACGAACAACACACGATTTTTGATCGATCCGACGTCGAGAGGCAAAGGCTCGGGCCATTCGAGTGCGGTGAATTATGCAGAATGCCATCACGCGTCTCGCGACGAAACGAGCTTGATCTTCATTATTTACGCCGTGCCGCCGATAAACAACGCCGATTTTAATTGCATAAATATTCATCCGCGGGCCTCGGCCTGTACGAATAATATGTAATTCATGGGACATTAAAAATGCATCGGGGATCACGTTACCGTCCGCGCGATTCGTCAGCTGCTTCCAGCCGCGGGACTCGTTCGCGGCGATTTTTGCGCAGGCTTGCGCCGCCATTTTGTACATACACGGGCCGCCGCATCGGCCTGTTCTCCGCTGCCACTTCCGGTTCTACGTCGGCTGCAGTTCAGCTGAAATTGTCTAGTTATTGGCTGCTTGTTTTTTAGTTTACCAGAAAATCACAAATCAACAGCTTCGGCTCTTTGTCAGTTTTGACGATCACCTTATTTATTTAATTTCAATAATTTTAATGTTTGGCTCGTTTCGTTTGATTTTGAACGCTGGATCGATCAAGCTAGAACATCGATTATTTCTGACTTTCTTTTTTTCTTACAGTCGTTCAATAAATGCGGATACTTTCTGTCAAAATTAGTATTCATAATATTAGTATATTAGTGGACTTTGTTTCAGTAATTTTAATGTTTGGTTTGTTCCATTTCATTTTAACGAACAACTAAGCTAGACCGTCAATTATTTCAGATTTTTTTTTCTTCTTTTACAGTCATTTAAAAAATGCCGACACTTTTGGCAAAATTAGTATCGACCTCTAGTTTGACGTAATTGTACAAATATGGGAATCTATCCAGAAACATAATATGTAAATCTATCTATTAAACTATTTACATATAAACACGATTGATTTGTGCTTGTACACGATAAATTATACAAATTTACTTATATTTAAATCTGTCGACGCGTGAGTATATATGAATATCTATTTTCACATAAACGGAATAAATCGTACAAATCTATTTATCAATAAATCTATCTATTACGAACGTAATGCATAAATGTATATATAAATCTGTTTTAAATTATATTGATTAATATGCAGTTCACTTTGATATTAATGTTAAAGGTTGTTCCAGTGTTGGTAAGTCTATTTCTTCTTTATACATGATTATTGGTTTCACTCCGTTCTTATTAAAATTTTATACAGAACACGCGAATTCATGAAACGGAAGCATCTCCCGGAAGAAAAGTTTGCGCCAGCGTTTAATGGATTTTCGTAAATATTCCTCGTGCGATCTCGAAGGTCTCACAAAAGAATTTATTAGGTACTGTCATCCCTTCAGCGTGATTTACGAGTTCAAAGGGTTAATTACGCGTCACCTTCCTCTGATTAAGCATACGAGCGACGCCGTTTCTGAATGAGAGCGGCTGATTGCTACAATCTCGATATTAACACGCGACATTTGCATTCACTGAACGGATCGCTGTTTAGTAAGAAGTTAGGTCGAGAGGAAGAGAAAGAGAGAGAGAGAGAGAGAGAGAGAGGAGCAAATTATAGTTTTCGAAGTATGACACCGTCGTGCCGCGACACGTACGAGCCAGAATTTGTAAGTTCGCCAGGTCGCGACACGCCACCCCATAAATAAGACCCTCCAACTCTGCCAAACCATCAACCCCTATAACAGATACCGTGACTCCCCGTATAAACCAGTGGTTTATCCACTACGTAAGCTCTTCGATTCCTATGCAACTGCTCCCGCTGTCGCTGCCAAAATCTTGATCGGTCGTATTCCACATTTGCATGCGGAGATACTTCATTAACGACGATTAAACCGTCGACGAAAATTCCGAGGCACTGACAACAGAAAAATAGAGAAGTACATTAGCTTTTCAAATATTTCTTCATTTCATGAAATATCGCTGAAACCTCTGAGAATTCAAATCTCTGAGAACACAAGCGCCTTTCGTTTTTCATCTGCAAAGTTTCTAGCAGAAAGTCTTGAGTTGGTTTATTTTCGACCACCGGTTAACCTTCAAGCCACCAAGTCGAGTTATTCTTTACTCTAGAATTAGAGTTTCTCGAATGTCTCCTAGAGTTAGTAGAACTTCTAGATTATTTTCATTTTTCTCTTTGTTGCGTGTAATTTGGACGATATCTCTGTAAAAACAAGTAATACAAAAATGATAAAACATTCTTACTGAAGTATTATCGAACAATATCGCGCCAATATCATTAAAAATATTTTAACTGCACGGCTACTATATCAGTACCATTTTGATTCTTGAATTTTCATATTACCTGTGTTATTATCCTACAATCCATTATTGAAAATTGCCACTGTGCACTTTTGTATTATACGTAATAAACAATTTGTAGATTTTGTGGAATTACTGTTTATTACTAATTACTTATACTTTAAATTTTGTGGATTGTAGTACATCTTTATATCTTGTTGAATATTATGTGTTTCTTATATCTATGTTACTAAAAATTCATGTATTAAAATTGGATATTTAATTGTATATCTTGCTATCTAGATTGCTATAGATGTACTATTTGTCTCCAACGATATTGCAAAAACAAAAATTATAAAAAATACGATTTTTTAAATTTATTATTTGAACAAATGTATTTTTTCGCTGAATGGTGTACGCCATTAAAGTCGTCGTTGAAAAACACTAATTTTCGTCAATTTGCACAAAAACTGTATCTTCAGTAATTTCCGAGATATTTGACAAAACGTATTTCAGACCCGCAAGTGTAGTTTAAGGGTAGTTTTCACACTGACGATTACTGATTAAAAAAAAAAAAAATACATTTCGAAAAAAAATATTTTTATCGAAAATTTAATTTATGCCAAATTTCATCAAAATTGGTGATAAAAGGATTGACACCACGGTACTTTCCCTCGTAACTGAATAATATAATACTTTCTCGATCCGCTGTACATTAGGAACGACCCTGAATTGTTCATCGAAAAGAACCAAGAACGTATGAACGAGATTCCGCGAGCTTTATTGACGATTGTTATCGTCTGTTCTTTGCCGCTGCTCTAGAATGTCTCCCGAGGTGCATGTGCAGTGTTATTATCGTTTAGCAGGAGAACCAGCGAATCTACGCGAGCTCGTAACTCTCGACCGAGAAAGTGGGGGAAAAAAGTAGGTACACTTTTTTGAGAGAGAGAGAGAAGATTTTTCTAAATGTTATCTCGAATCAGATAGTAGAAGTTACTCGGAGAAAATTATCGAACGACCAATCGAGAGAGAAAAGAGAAGGAATGAATGCTGAAGAACTTTTAATGGCTGAGAAACAGTCGGAGATCGATAGAATTCCTCCCCTAGAGGATTTAGAAGCTTCGAAACTTCCGCGAACTCTCCCCGAGTGTTCGAACGTTACAAGAAAACTCGCCCCGAGTTTTCGGGATTTCAAACGTTACAGCCGACGATGACGTCTTCGCTCGACGTTTTCTCGAAACGTTTTCCCGGAGAGAAATTTCACGGAGAAACTCGAAACGAATTGCGAATTATTTATTCGAGACGAAGCGTTCCGGTGTTTCGAGGATTCGGGGGACACGATGTCGGCGAGTTCGAAGACACGAAAATGTTTGAAGACCGCCGGCCATTTCGCTGGCACCGGAAAGTTCTCGAACGCTCGGTGGAATCGAATCGGTTTTATTCGGAGCGATCGCACAGCAGTTTCGAAGTTTTCGCGAAAGGAATTCGACGAATTTCAGGCGCTGTAACAAATTCGAAGAATCGGAAGAAGACTTCGGTGAACGAAGCGAAGAAGTGTTCTGAAGTTCGAAACGATTTTTCGAATATTAGCACTAGAAAACTGCACCAGGGCAACCGAAGTGTGAAACTTGTTATCAGAGAAATTCGAGTACGAGGAACGGAAAAACTTTTTGAAACAAATACACAAGTGTGTATTTGTGTGTTTTAAATTCAAAATTTCGTTCGAGTTTCTGGAAATACACGGCTCGTGCAAATTTTGTGAAACCTTTCCGAGAGGTCACGAGTTGGTCATTTTCACTATTTTGAAGAACCAACTTTTTCCAGTATTGAAGAACTTCCCTTGCTCGCGAATGTTTAATATTATACCTCGATACACTATACCTGGAAAAGAGTTTTCAATTAAACTTAAGCTTGAAGTCTTAAAGGTTTTCGTATGAGAGAATACAATTGAAATCTATAATTCTATTTTTCTACATATATACGTATGTAGAACGATTTCAATATTTCTGAACATGTTCAAGTACTTGCGGTTGATCGAGAACTTCTAACCTAACCTAATTTAAACGTTCATATTTCCTTGACAATCACATTCTATCGACCTTCTTCGTCAATTATTATATATCAATTGGGATTTACGTAACAATTACGTCCATTTGATTGCACAACGAGTGCACAATTAAAGCAAAAGATGAATACTTTGCGAAAGATGAATTTATTCGACGATGTACCTCGCGAGTTCCTAATAAATGGAATACACCGTTTTTCACTGTCACTGCTGGCGATACGGCGAGAGAATTCACGTAATATTTCCTCAGATTTATTGTTAGTTCTGACACGGGGTTGCAGTCATTTTTCACAGTTACGAATGCACCTTCTTTCCTCCGCGTGCGGTTCCTCAGGATACGATATCAGTCGATCGAAAACGCTCGACTCCATTACTCTCTTATGCATCCCCTTATGCGTCCTCCTCTGCTTCGCTCCTCGTTTCGATCAGCGGCGAAGGATAAAGCGGATCTCGCCGTTAACAAGCTACCGGCTTCAGATTTATGCCGCGATAATTCGCGGCAGTTTGTTGCAAGTTTCGCGGAACAGTCAGCATCAGCGTCTAGTCAGCGGAATTTAATATTTCAGACCTTTTAGTTATTGCGATATTTGCCGGGATCCGTCTTCCTCGCGGGAGTACGCGTATTTAACGCAAAAGAAGGGTGAGCGAAGGAGAGAGGTCGGGGTGGTGAGGGACAACTCGTTGCTTCTTACTCGGGCAAAATTGTTTTTTAACCGAGACACGCGTACTGATCTCGACGTTGCCGCCGAGGGCGATTAAGACGACGATTCATCATCCGTAATTACCCCTCACGCGGCAATTCGTCATGTTTCCAAAGGTAATGAGCTGGTCAACTGCAGCGTGTTTCCCCTGGCGTAGCCAGGCCTCCGCGATAGTCGAACGCAATTCTTCTCCTTTCGTTCGCTCGTTGAACCTATTAAACGAAGAATTTAGCAACGTTCGACGGTTGAACCGAGCAGAGCGTAGGAAATTACGAAATTTTTAAAATAAAACTCTGTGTTTGCGGTTCCCTTGTGATCGAAGAGCTAAAAAAGAATTTTTTTTTCGAGAAAGGATGAATTTTTTTTCGATCAAACGAGGGAAATGAAATGTAAAGCAAGGGAAAGCAAAGGGAACTTCAAAAATATCTGATTTAGTACTATAATTACAGTAGTTCAGACGAACCATCACGGTGTAGATAATAATTTCAGTGATTTTTTTCCCGTAAAGCTTGCTGAAATAAAGTGATTCGGAGTGTAACAGCGTGTATGCGAATATAAATATTGTTAGAAAAGGTAGTTTCAAAAGAATGTAACTTAAACTGACGAAGGAAAAAAGAATCAATTTTTTATATGACGCATTTTGAGGCAGTCGACTGAGCAAAGTCAGGTAGTCTGGCACACGCTCGGATGAAATTTACACCATTTGCTCGAAATTCTACCTCCCCACACGCAATAAAAAATTTACGAAAGAAACAACAAAATTTTGTGAATTCATATAATTCGATATAATTTCCAATATTTGAAAGAAATACGCAGAAGAATATTTTATTAAATTATATTATAAGATTTTTTGGTAAATATTATAAATTTTTCAAGGAATAACGCTCAGATATTATATTCTTTGAATTAGAATTTAAAATAGAAATTAGAAATTAGTAATAAGTTAGAAATTTCACGAATTTCTGAATATATTCCCCGTTAAAGGTTAAATGGTCCATTATATCAGTAGATACGGAGGGAATTATTGTCACAACAATATTCGCACAGTTTTTTGCATTTTGTACGTGAAATTGAAATCCACTGAAATATTACGGATTTCGTGTATGTGATGTACAGGCTGATAAATAAAAATTAGCACCTGAATATCCACTGTTTTTTGAAGACGTGAAAAAGTTTTAAAAGTGACATTTTTTTTTTCTTGCAGCTGTTCCAGAGATTCTAAAGATCACCTCCACTCTTTCAAATTTCATTGCAATAGTGGAACATATTTTTTGGTCCATTAATTCATTTGACATTTTCTGTAAAGCATTAATTGAAAACATGTAAAACATGCAGCGTCATTCGTGTTTAAGAATGAAATTTTCTCTCGAGTGAAATTTAAAAAAAAAAAGAGAGAGAGAGAACTACATCACAATAATTCCGGATTTAAAGTGGGCGTTAAATGGGCCTTCGTTGTTAATTAACGGGCCATTGAAACGTTAAACCGGAAAAAAACCTCCCCATCACAATAATTCCAGATTTCAAATGGGCGTTAATGGCTCACGTGGAAAACGTGAAATTCCTTTTGTTGTTAATTAACGGGCCATTGAAATATTAAGGATTTCGTAAAATTACGCAATGTAGCGTGGCACTCGTGAACGATAACTTTTGTTATAACGAATAACAAAACTTTTAGTAAATAAAAGATGATTGCTTTTGGCACTTGCAGCCTTATACGTTTCCATTCTTCGATTACTCATTAAAAAGTCAGTTTGACGCTCAAATCTCTGTTTCTAGCACAGATCTCTTCGCGTCTCGTGATAATATTCATAAAATTCCAAAACGACGAGAGATAATAATAAACAGAAATTACGTGTTCTAACTAATGCATTTATGCTCTTTACTAATGATATACGTGTACAACAGGTCTGATTGTTCCAGATTTGCAAATTTCAAGATTTGAAACTCAAAAGACTCAAGTAACCTCATCTTCGATTAAAAAAATTCCAGTTCGAAAATGAACGAATTGAGTTTACTTTCGTAGCTGAACGCAAGTTTGACGATTTTTTTCTCACGAAGAAATTTGTAATAGTTGAAATTATCGACGATTTTTCATCATTATGTCTTCAGTTATACTCTTCACTATCTATCTATCGGACAAATGACCTTATATAGTAAAGATAATATTTTTGCAAAGAGAATATAAGTAATTGTCAATTTAATACAGGAAACAATGCATAAAATAACTTTTAAGTTAAACTGTATTACTGTATTAAATTAATAACTATATTGAAATAACTTTTAGATAAAAAGAAAAAAATTATATATTTTCATTACATATATATCTTTTATATATATATCCGTCATTATATCTTATATCTTCGTTAAATATTTCTCTCCACTATTATATCTTATATTTTCGTTATATATTTTTCACCGAGAATCTGTTAAATGAATGAAAAAAATACCAACGAATGCAGAATTTTGAATCAAATTTTTCAACCAATCGTTTGATCGGGCATGATGTATTTAGTGTTAATATTTTTTTAATATATAATATAATAATTTAATGTCAAATGTCCTCTCGTGAAGTGAAATATTTCGCCTACAAAATGACACGAATTTGTCTTATCGTGTGGATCATTTTGCAAGATAATATTCAAAACAATTAATAATATTATCGAATTTATAGACGTCGCTTTCTACATTCTCATACAGACAATTTGTAATGAAATTTAATTTTTTTTATTGTTATAATCAAAATGAACAGAAGTTATAGAATGACAATTGTATACTTGACTAAAATGTGTTTGGTTACAACAATTTCAAGTGCCCGAAAAATGTATAATTGACGAATTATAAAAATTTTTCGATAACTGGTATCAACGAGAGAAATTTATTTTAATTGTTCAGGACCAATTATCAGCGAGGGAAATTTATATTGGTTCTCTTTCTTCATTAATTTCCACGAAATTTACATGAGAAAGTAAGGGTATGGTTTTTCAAATGTTTCAATGCGTTTGTGGAGGATCATGTATTTATACTTATTTTACTGTCACGAGCAAAATAAATGTTCTTCGCCCGATAATTATTACAAACGAATATTGTAACTCGATTCAAAAACAATGATTATCGGCAACGAAAAAAATTTTAAAATTTAAAAATTTTATAATTCAATTCTGTAGTCATGCAGTCTTCTGAAAATTCCTCTCAGGTTAATGTCCTCCTCTTGAACAATTTTTTTTCATAAAAATTTGTTCCCTCGTCAAATTTTGCCAATATCGTACAGAACGAGTGGGGAGAAGAGCCTCGCTTGAAATGGAAAAAATTAACAGCACACTAATCAGAGAGAAAGAATCGCGTGGTCAGTGGAAAATAGCGGGCAAACTTCCACTTTCGTCGAACTCACGAGAACAAGACCTTGTACTCGTCATTGAACAGCTGCGAGAGTGAATCATACGTTCACCTTCAAGATCAAGTCCCCCTCGCCAGTTCGTCAGAATTGTATGTTCTGTCCCATCTAGATCGAGCTCGAACGCCCCCGAGCGTCAGACAGTGGCTCGTTTCGCGGGTCCATCGATCCCCAACGATAGGCGGATCACGTGTGGCCATCGTCCAAGCTGGTCCATTGTTGTCCGGTCTAACGGCGTCGCGGAATCGGCCGGGACGATAATGGAGCGCCGGTGTAAACGGATCGAACCGTCGATAATCCGTCGTTCACGGAAGAACTGCCCAGCGTTACGACTGGCAAAATGTCGGCCGCCGCGTTCCCAGATAAACTGTGTACGTTCCAATTCGCGATAGAGTCGGTTGTTATCGCGATCGGACGCCTTCCCAAGCGGTTTCATCTTCTTCTGACCGATCGAACTCTGACTCTGTCACAGCGAGACTCTCGAGATCGGTGATTGTGCGAACGGTGCACAGAGTGATCTTCATTCATTTCGTTCGTTCGTTTCGGTTTCCTTCGACCTTGGCGATCGAGCCTAATTCGTTCATTTCGTCGGGGTGCGAAATTTTGCAAGTTAAATAGAACTCGTAAGTTTGCATATCTGCGAGTTCGACGCGGATTTTTACAATTCTTACTTTTCCCTCGATTGTATTTCGAAATGATCGTTATTTAATGGTTGATATCTAATAATATAATTATAATTATAATTACATACAATGAATATCACTAAGTATTAATCATTAAATAATGATTATATATATATATATATAAATTAAATATAGATTATATATATAATGATTAAATGTTACTAACTTGGTGAGAAGTAATTTAAAAAATAAGAATGCATCCATCTCGCGAAGAACGTGTCAATAAATGAGATTATCACCTGGATCTAATAACGAAAATTTAGATAAACTTCATCTCTCTTATTGATAGGTCTCATCTGTTACGTGTTTCATTTATGATTGACATGATCCGCGATGGACCTGGATGGGAACTGACGTGGATTAAATTTAAATCTGTCGAGCAACGCGGAATATAAACTAAATCATATTCCAGGGAACGAGAGCAGACTTTCATAAATGAACTTTTGGAATGAAATAGTAAAAATTTCATGCTACTGATATAATAATCGAACTAATTTGTCAAGGAGTAACTGCGTTTTCTTGTGTGCAAATCTATCAAAACTTTGTCAACGTATTAACCATTTTATTTTATTCTATTTTTTTCCTTTCGGGCAACATATCCAATCTTTCTCGACGAAAAACTGTTCTCGTCAGCAAACCTAAATTCTAAAGGCCTCATAAGCGTTGAGTAATTTTTTACGAGCTTGCACAGCTCGTTCTTTTTTTTTCTTTTTTTTTCTTTGTCAGAATAAAATGTGACGAAAAATGTGTTGATTCCCATTTTGAAATCGATGTCAAACAAACAACTGTTAACGAGATCGTTAAAACAAACTCGAACAATCAGTTGTCAGATTACACAATGAACGTGCGGTTTAAAATGAAGTTACATTTCAAATTACATTTCAAGATATATTGTACATGTACGTTCAAAAAAAAAACACTTTTTGGCAAAACCCAATATTTAGCTAAATCTGCTTCTCTGTAAGAGAATCTCTGACAGTTTTAAGACTTTGCAAGATATCATCAGAGAGATAAGCAGCAACCCAACACCGCGTAGTTTCATCCCTTAATTTCGAGCCTCGCCGGTTAAAGGAAGATACATATCATCTAATTTTGCTTAATTACGGAGAGTTAAATCAAAATAATGAAGGGCTTTAATAGCAACGACCTTGGAGTTGGTAGAACCTTTTAATCAAATCACTCAACAAAATGATTTGATTGAGAATTCGCGAGGATTGTTTGTCATTTTTCAATGTATAAGCAACTCGAACATGATCGACGATGCAAGATCGGTCGTTGGCGAAAAAAAATTATGAAGGTACGATTGAAGTCCATAATTCACGACGCCTTGTTCCTCGTTGATCGAATCAGGTGGCTGGTTGCCACGGTAGCCTACTTTTCCCTTCGCCCGCGTGATTATCGCCATTGTGGCTAAACGAAATAAATTGAACCCCTCGTCTCGTCTCGCCGACACCCCTCCATTTACCCCGCTGATCCTTTCGTTGCCTTTCGCAAATGGGAAAATTATCCCCACGGTATCGTACATCATCGTTCCTTTCATTTCGTTTCGCTCTCCCAAATTTCAGTCCGGACTTCTCGTTCACGCCAAAATACAACAAAGCCACTGTTGATTGCCGAAAGGAAACACACATTTTTTTCGAAAAAGGCTTAAAGTCTTCGACTCTGGTATTCTTTTTATTTCTTTTTTTAATTCTTCGATTCTGATACTCGTGTAGCAATGATTCGAAATAAAAATTTTCTTCAGGTTAAATCTCTTCTTAGTAAATTTCTTCTTTTCAACTGTTATTCAAAGAAATCGCTACTTTTGAAAGTTAAACCTTCGAAAGGCGGTAGAGAGTAATTCTCTACAAAGACGAGAAGACGAGTTGAAAAATTTTGTTCGAAGGTCTCGATTTTCGGCAGCTGTAAATAGAGCGATCGAGCGTAATTCACCGAAGGAAAAATTCACAGATGGCGGAGCCTGTAGCCAATGCCTGGAAAAAATTCGTCCGGAGCAGATACCGGGCCAGCTAAATTCACCGTAAAACTCGTTGCTCTGTGCACGCGTAATTTCCTTGGTCGTCGCTTATCTTTACCTTCGCGCGAGCAGACAAGCGTTTTTCAAGCGTTTTAAGCATTCTTGAGCGTTGCTCGTGTGCGTGTCTAGACGTCTGCGAAACGCGTTCGCGAATCACTTTCGCGTGGGATCATCTCATCCTTGAGAAAGAGACATTTCTTTCGGCTGGCTTTCTACAAACAAATTCCAATCCGCTCCAGGCGGATAAATCGTGCGAATGCCTAACGGAAAAGAGATTCGTTCAGGCAACGACGAAACTAGCGATAGGACGAGATAAGACGAGATGAATCTTCTAATTCCTGGGAGTACTGCTTAGTATCAGTAGTATAACGTGAATTGATATGCAACTGACTGGTCTTTTTCTGGTTTCACCAGGAATAAAATCCCCGAAACTTTTCATTTCGTTTCGGCTCAGAAATGTTCTATCTAGAGATTAATTTCCAAGAAGAAAAGAAAATTTTATCTATATTATTAATATTATATTTTGAACGTAATGTGGTAATTCAAGTGATACTCTTCTCATTTATATAAAAATTTAGGAACACTTTGCTTATTTCTTCGAATGTAGCATGAATAAAAGCTTATTGAGAGTGAAATGGAAAGCTTATTATACCAAGGATTAAAGATTCAATCGTGTTCCCTAGTGTTAAGAGATTCGAAAGAAATTTGAAGTGAAGTTGATTGGTCTGACTTTTCAATAGCTTTAGCTGATCAAGCGAATCAAGTAAATAATAAAATACCAAGAAAAGAAAAAAAAATACAGTGAAAAGTAAAAGTAAAATTGAGAAGCGAACATACACGCTTGGAAAATGTTCTCACAAATTAGTCCAAGAATAAAAAGAATTTCTCCGCGCAAACTTTCGATGCTATTGTATCTCGCGTTTTTAAACGCATGGATTGGATCGGGTTGTTGAAGAATCATACCTCCCTCTGTATTTTGATTCAATTGATTCGATAATTAACGGCGATAACGTTCCCGGTCGAAAACGATCAAACTCGAGCGGATAAAGAATTGGGGAAATCGTTATTAATTAAGCGAAACTACGGCCTGTGATGAAAATTCCTACGTGGAAAATTTCCCACCCCGAGGTGGTTCGACCCGTACCCGAAAATTGCAGTCGACATATCGTTCAAATGATTCCGCTATTTAGGCGAATTATTAATTCACTCATGCGTTGTTATTACCGGCGTGTGATTTCTGTCCATCTAGAGTTCACTCTGTGAAGTCGATTCAACGACTCTTTATCAATTCGCCCGTGGAGAAAGAGTAAAGTACGAGAGGAGAAGGGAGAAAGGGCAGATTGAATCGGAATTACGTAGCTCGTTTCGTATGCTGTTTGTCTGCAAGATAATAACCGATTCCGAAGCGAATCTCACAAAGAGAGCTCCCGTCACTTTCCCCGCTACTTCTTCGTCACAAATGCCCCTGCTTCGTCGCTCGTGAAAAATTTGGAAAGGACCAAAATTAAATTTCCTCTTCTCTCCTCCTTCAAGAGGCAAAGACGGCACGAAGGGAGAAAGAGAAAGATGGCGCCGAGGAAGCGTCTGTTGTATAATAAAAAGCTTCCTCTCTATAATACCTCCCCCAGCCCTTTGAATACCATTAATTATCGTCTTTTCTCGTTCCCCCCTTCGGGTCAGCCCGTCTATCACGGGCGAATTTGGTCGACAGTCGGGCACAAAAGACGATAGTTTGAAGGAAAATACGCGGTTCGAAGGCGTGTAATACGATCCACCGCCGGCTTCCCCGGATAGAATCACAATGAGAGACTTTTCGGTTTTCACAGGTGTCTGCTCTTCTAATTATCTTACCAATCAGATAATGCGACCGAATCTCACCGTTCTACTTTCGTTTCGCCGGTTTCATCGTCCGCCTTGAGTCCTTTTGTCTCAAAAACCCTCTTTACCGTCACCGGAGCGAGGCTGGCAGCCTGCGCCATCAAGCGTCCAAACCGCCCGGATTGAAATAATAAAATTCATTATCTGGCCTAATGCGTGGCGTTAAGCGACGGTCTGGAGAAATGGTCACTGAATCGTTCCCCTCGATGACGACTGACGACGAGTCGAGGCCTCGTCGAGTTGAAAGTTGGAAAGTTGGAATGTTGGAAATCTGGCGTGAAGAGACTGTATGGAATTGTGGCAAAGTTAGTGGGAAATCGAAAATTCACATGCAACTGGCAATGCAGTTGTAGTTTGAATGTAATAAAATACAAAAATATAAAAAAGAAAAAAGTTCGATTGAAAGTTGTACTGTTTTCTATGGTCTATGTGTAGTATGGTCTATGTACGTCAGTGGTAGAAAAATTTTCGAAAACTCTCGGAATTTGTATTTTACGATTTTCCAACGGTACTGTACTTTTGATTCAATTTTCCTCCACACGTCGGCCAATAGAGAAGCACGTTTCTGTTTTCCCTTTGATACACGTCATCTCATATTGTCAATTTTATACAATTTCGCAAGCACTTACAAAAAATCAAAATTTCTTCGAAAGCGTCTTTCCGAGTTACCGAGTTTCAATTTATAGTCTATAGCTTACAAAATTTTAAATTTTAAATTATATCTGAACTGAGTTATTACTATTGATTAGTAAAAATCGTACAAGGCAGTACTACGTACACTCCAGAGTATTGTTGTAACATCGAGAACTACCAAAATGGCCCAAATGACCAATTTATATTATTTTTCATGGAAACTTCATATATTTGTAAAATAGTGTATTCTCACCAAAACTCAAACGATTTAAAAAAAAGAAACATGTAATGCTTCGGAGTATTATTGTAACACCAAAAACTACCAAAATGATCCAAATGACCAATTTATAATTTTCCATAGAAACTTCATACATTCATAATACGACATATTCTCACTTGAACGATTTTTGAACAAAACGTGTAATTAGAAGCTTCTGTTCCTTAGACTTGAATTTCTTTGCTACAAACATTGCATGTATTATAAATTTCCTCCCCCGTTCCTTGTACTTGAATTTCTCCGCTACAAATATTATACCCCAGGCCCGCCGGTGGTTTCCACCGTTAATCAGCAAACAACGAAGGAACATTCTGCTGTAATCCTCTTACAAGGCCAATATCCTTTTGTCCTCCCGTTACCGACTAATATTTTCAACGATCGTAATAATTTCGCCTTTAATCGCAAACGTCTCACCAGCGAGGCTTTTAAACACATCGCGGTGGCGCCTTAATTAGCGACAAACACCGTCGGGTCGATAAATCAATGATACCCGCTAATTCCAGCGCGACGACCTTCCACTTCATTTCTCTTCTTTCTCAGGAATATTGTTTTTCAACTGCTGGCCCCGCGTGAACTCGATCCAGTCCGACGAAGATGAAGAACGGCCCGCTGGAGTTTACGGTTTTCGACGTGCGCCGTGTGGAAACGAATAAATCCCGCCACGGTACTCCAATACAAAACGGCCGTCGTGGATATTTCATCGAAAGCTAATCCAGTCGTGCGCCACACCGCGCATGGTAAAACTCAACGACTTTCGTGACGTTTGTGACGTTCTTCACGCCGTACTCTCGCGTCTGCCTCTGTAATTCATCGTTCTCCGCCGAGGGACTCTGCATTTCCTGTGTTTTCCTTCCGTTGTTGTTGTTGTTTGCGAAGGAAAGCAGACAGGGGGAAAAAGGAAAGCTGAATGTTCCTCGCTCCGATTCATTCTGTGCTTTGATTCTATGGAATGTTACTTGCATCATATATAATAATTCTGTAACATGTTAGATGGTTCAAGCACATAAATATTAATTATTACTTAATGTTTCCGAATATTTTCAATTAATCGCAAGATTTATAGATAGTTGTTGTAATATCAATATTTTTCTGTGCAACTATTTATCTGCAATATTTAATATATTATATTTAATATAGATAAATACATTGTAATATACAATGGAAGTTATTTAATGTAAAATCATATATAATAATTCTGTAACATGTTAGATGGTTCAAGCACATAAATATTAATTATTACTTAATGTTTCCGAATATTTTCAATTAATCGCAAGATTTATAGATAGTTGTTGTAATATCAATATTTTTCTGTGCAACTATTTATCTGCAATATTTAATATATTATATTTAATATAGATAAATACATTGTAATATACAATGGAAGTTATTTAATATATATGTGGAAGTAATGGAAGTTACGATAATACTTAATATATAATTAAATTGTTGTATAATATCTGTAATATATCGAATTGTAGTATACATACGCTTTAAACACGTAAATATTTATTATAACCATTCAATTATATATCTTATTTATATATAGTTATTGTAATATTCGTATACATGTAATTACTTATCTATATGAATATAGTTTTCGAGAACTTGATATGTAATATATGTAAATACTAAATACTGAATTTTGTATTAATATAAATAAGTACATTATAATATATAACGTGAATTATTGTACAATAGTTCTGTAATATATTAAATTATGACATACACATGATTATATGAGTGACATACACATAAATCAATATATATATATATATATATATATATATCTTTCTATGATATTTTTTATATTTAAATGTTCTTGCAGATAGTTTCTCTGTGATTTTAGAGTTCTCCTTAGTTCTTACTTCCTATTTTCATTTACAACTTTTTATATTCAGACTTTCCTTTACACTTGCTTTCTCTTCCATCTATCCTCACGTAATAAATCTGAACTCCGCGTTCTTGCGGAGGGCGAGAGAAAATGGAAACGAGCCGATTACGAATTAAATCAAACGGAACTCGACGCGGCCCTGCCTCGTCGAATTATGATAATTCGACGCTCATCGATTATTCATCAGTGTAACACCACCGACGAAATGGCGTCCCTTTTGCGACAGAAACGAGAGAAAATTGTCGCGGGTTCGATTCGTCGAATCGACGGAAGAACGAAGAAACGTTACAAAGACACTTCAGAAACGAAATTAACACAATTAAAATTAAAATTCCTACGAGGAATTGATTGAATGTTCTCATCGGTGATGTTGAAAGTGCACTTTCTCTTCGCTGCAATCTTTTTTTTCTTTTTTTTCTTTTTTTTTCTTTTTTGGCTGCACGCTCTGTTCCTGTTTCATGCTGTTAGCTACGTCGTTAATAGACACCGTCGATCCATATATCAGCCCCCTGTCGCCGATCCTCTATTTACATTCGAGGGTTAAATTAATCTCCAACTTACGGCACATCGGCGAGCTAACTTCAAGAGGCAGCGTAACTTTAACTTTATCCACAGTTGTAAAACGTAATTTCATCACGCGGGCCTGCCATCATCCATATAACGTCAGCTTCCTGTTGATCTCCCTCTTCTTCCTCTTTGCTTTTTATTGTGCGCATCGGCTAAGAAAAGTATCGATACACTTGCTACTTCATCCAATTACATTAAATTTTGCACCAGTATAATAATATTTCTATACGCCAATAACAAAATTAAGTTTTACATGTATTTATAATGACATTGGTTTCTTTCATGTTTAGATTGCAGAAAAGTAAAGATTTTTATAAAATACAGATAAACAGTAGAATATAGTGTGTATAACTATTATATTGTAATTAATATTAATTATTGTCACATAATAATTACAATCGTACAATTCATATTTAAATCGCGCATTAATTAATTCGTCGAAATGATTCGTTGGAAAATGAGGTTTTTTTCGATTTTTGTACACGTCGACTAAATGAAGATTTTCTAACGAACAGCGGCGTGGCTAAGATTACCTTGCAATCATTCATCTATCCAATCAGTCTTCCACAGAAGGATTCCGGTGGACAAGATTACCAGAACGTCGACGAAGATCGCTATGAAACAAAGTCCTACGATGTACGCGGTAATCCACATCAAATCCAACGTTATCGCATCAAGGCAGCCCAGCGTTGACGCGCTCCTCTTCTTCTCGTCGCTGTTATCGCCTACGTCGGGGCTAAGTACAAGAGGAACGTTCGACAAAGTGGAGGAAAAGAGAACCCCGGCACCCCCTCCACCCCCCCAAGGCCACCTTCATTCCCTGTTTTTCCCCCTTTTCCACTCTCGCGACGGCAAAGAAACTCAGTGGCGTAGCTAACGAAACCACTCCAGAATTCCTCGAGAACCGGCATTTAACACCCTTTGATTTTCTTCCACCGGCACCTGTCGACTTTTTTCATGTTTTCTTAAATATTTCCCCTACAGTAGAAGAGATTTCTTCGCCGAGAAAGGTATCTGTCAGTGGATATCACGTTTTTATCAAATACATCACACTTTTTGAGAGTGATTCCACGGACAAACGTTGATCTAAAACAATTGATCGAACATGTTTCCTCTTCGAATATTTTATTGGATTCTACGAACAACGATGCAAATAATTATTGATTTCGTATGAATTTCAACAGACGTTTGAAAGAGAGTCGATGAAAATAATTGCCCGGAAGAATGTTAGAAATTAATACTTAAATGCGTTTAAGTATTCTTAATGTGTGAATTCTAAGAACGAGATTCTTATTAAAATAAATCTTTCTCTCAATAAATTTTTACTCGAATTTAATTTATTAATAAAAATGTATCTCCTTATTCGTCATCTGAATAAAATCTTGCCCAACAGCGGATGTCTAGGATGCAGAGGGAAATATCTAAAGATTTTTCTAAAATTGCTCGTTTATCCTGCTCCTGCGTAAAATCATTAACAACGAAATACGACGTCGAGGAATTCTGCGCCTTCTAATTTTCAATTTTATCTTAAAACTCTGATGGTGGTTCATGATCCACCGTGCTACCTAGATTTTCGCCATTTTTAAGTTTCCTCGTAATGCTTTTGCCACCCTCTTTCTCTTCAATTTTACTAAGTCTGACGAAGTGTTTATGACGAAAAAGTTCATTTGTAATACTTCCAAGAAACCTCAGAAAAAATACAAACCCAATTTTGCTCTAAAAACTCGCTACGTTATTTTCTAAGGACAGAGACACAGAAACGTGCAATGCCAGTGACAGTGAGATATACAATCCCGCGAGTGACTTTCGTATTTATAGTGTTGTTTACCCGACCATTTTTTTCTAGTGCACGGAAAGCTTTTTTAGCAGGCAAACATACCCGGAGCTTTCTAGCTTTAGTATATTAACGTTAGAGTAACGAAAGTCTGTGAAAAATATCACACCCAAGGGAGAGAGAGAGAAAGAGAGAGAGAGAGAGAGAGCTTAAGAACTGTCGGCAAGCACGCTACACTCTGAGCCAGCCAGTCCACTGATTTACATGAACCGACTTTGAGACTTCAAGGGTGCTTCCTTCGAAGTAACTACTTTTAACTATAGCAAACACGCAGTGGTGTCTCACCGATACAACGCCAACGTAAATTCAGCGACTACTGATATCTAGTATCGAAAGTAGTTCCAATTTAAATTCTTTTCTTATCTTTTTAAGCTGAGAGTGCAAGCCCAACAAATCTAATATCGTAAAAACTTCAATCGAAATTTTTCCTTAATCGAGAGTAGGAAACCTTAATCTCGTATCACACAAAATGTTACAAATCTTCTCTGTATTTTCGCTTCCACAAGAATTTTCGAATCGGCCGCGAAGAAACCCTCAAAACGAGGAAGCAAAACGAAAGTTCGAACGTGATTTTCGTACTTTTAACAAAACCGCCTCCCGGAAATCAGGAAATTAGCGCGGTCCGTGGTGAATCCGGATTGCGAGAGAACCGAACCTCGAGCAACGGTGTGTAATTCACACAGGTGGGAAAACTTTTGGAATTAAATCCCTGACTACGCCACTGTGTTACAGAGGGGAAGAAGGGCCGAAGGGAGAGAAAGTGGTGAATGTGAAGTGGCGCTGGCGTGGCTCCTCCTCGGAGCAACCCTCTCTTTCCGGTGCCACACTAATGAGACGCAAAAGCTTTCGCGCTTAAAGGGCGACGATGCCGTGGCGTCGATTAATGAATGTCGGCCTGTTTCGTGTGTCGTGTCCCTGGCAGTTATCAACGCGATAACAGGCCCCCTCCTCGCAACCCTTTCCTTCCGTTCATGCTCTTACGAGACGTTTCGCGCGTATTTTCCCCCTCTCTCTACTCTTTCACCCCTTTTCGCTCCCTTCTTTCTTCCTTTCCTTCTCTCTTTTCTTTCTCGCGGAGAAAAACCCAAAGGGAGACGAGTCTGACGAGTGTAATTATGCCAGACGTGGAACGAACGCGCCGGGAGAAAATACGCGGCCCCCCGGGAACGACTTTCGACCATCTTGCCGCGGCGGTGACGTCGAGGAGTCTTGACAAGTCGATTACCAAGTATAAAACGCGTTGATTTTTTCAAACACGAGAAGTTTGGTTCGATCATTGAGATTGTCAAGGATAATACTTCGACTGATTTTCTTTTTTTTTTTTCCTCTTCGCTGTTACAAATTTTTCTAACGTACTTGACAATTTGATCCAAAGTATTAAGGATGTCTGACCATGCACGGACTTGTTCCAGTTAGGAAAGCCTGACCGTGCACTTGAGGATATCTGGCCACACGTGGACCTATTCTACTTAAATATATCTGAGCACGTTCGGACCTATTCTACTTACGGGTGTCTAACCACATACGGGTCTATTCCACTTGCGGGTGTCCGACCATGTGCGGACCTATTCTACTTGAAGGTGTCAACCTGCTAGTTCGATTTCACTTCGATTTTTTAAATTTTTAAGCGATTGTTACTTCGTACGATTACATTATTTTAAATGACGTAAGTGATTACAGAATGGTGTATCATTAGATTGTTCTTTCTTTTTGATATTTCACTATGATATTTAATTTTTTAAAGGATGTTCGTTTAAAAAATTTTACTTCATACTTTTCCTGTTATAATTGAGAACTGATGAATGAATTTGTCCTTACAAAACAGTATAACGTTCATTCACTTATCGATTACAATTTTTCATTCCCAGATAATTTATTATTGGATTGTTCCTTCCTTTTTGATACTTGCTTGTGAAAGGAAATTTCAAAAATTCGTCTATTACTTTTTCACAGGATTGATTGGCAACTGATGAATGATCTCGTTCTTTCGAGACAGTCTATCAAGTTTATTTATTGACCTTCTTACGATCTCCTTGCGATGGAACAATGTACGGATATAATAGGAGAATTAAGAGGTAAAACAAGAACAAATGGAGTGAATTGCGAAGTTATTTCAAGAATCTCGAGTCCTTCGTTGTTAAGAGCGAAGTGTTGTGCCCCGGAAGCGGAGCATTTGAAATGGGAAATTACTTATAACAATTCTCTCTTCCATTAGCACTGGGCGATGCTCGTACAATAAAATGAAATCTTTACTCTTTCGGCGCGATTTAGTCGCGGCATTGGTCAGATTTTATTATCAATAATAACCTCGTGTCATCAATCGCGGGAATACAGTCACACAGAGTTAATCGCGCCTCATTTAGCTAGATAACTAAAGACCCAACTTGGCTAACATTCGAGCTAGGGTTACGCAAATTGCGAGAATCAGCTTGTACGCTGAACCTGCCTCGCCATTTACAGCGGATTATATGTCGATTGATTATTGATATGTCCTCTTATTATGTCAAGAAATAGTAATTATACGTCATTTTTCTTGTACGTGAGAAAAGCTTTAAACAAGAGTGGATAAATTCAATATGCATCTTTTCAAGAATTCTAATAATAAATTAATCAATACTAAATAATTTGATCAATTTTCCTTGCACATTAAAATACAAATGGGACAAATGATTACAAATTTTTTGAACATCTCTTTAGAATGTATCTAATAAATCAACGACAGTAGGGTTCAATAAATTTAAGATACTCTCACTAGAGCTCTATAGGTAGCTATAAGTAGCTATAGGTAGCTATAGTAGATTCTCTAGTATATAGTATAGTATACTCTCACTATAGGTAGCTATAAAATGAAAAAAGATGCAAACACAATCTACGTTCCAAGTTTCAAAGAGGAGAAACGCTTTGATTTTCAATGGAACCGTGACATCGCTGAATTTCCCTATAAATTATCTTTCGAGATCGTTTAGTATACTCTCCGATCTGTCTGTTACGCTCGAAAGAAAGAAAGAAAAAAAAAGAAACGATAAAAACAAATAAAAGTAGAGTAGGAACAGACTTGACTTCAATTTAATTAGAAGAGGGGAAAAAAAAAAAATGAAGAAGAAGGTGGAAGAAAGCTGGCAGCCGTTGGTATCAGTTTGGTGGATGGAAAGTCATTGCAGAAATTGCATTCTCGGTGAGAGAGGGCGCGGCGCGTTTGCAGCCACACTCGAAGTACAATGAGCGGCGTGAATAACGGAAGAAGTCCCGGGAACTCGAAAAAGAAAAGGAAAGGAAGAAAGAAAGGAGGGAAAAAAGTAAACCAGCACGCGCGCCAATAAAAAGGTGCAACGCGTCACTGAAACGGCGGCGAAGTGCTCGCGAGTGAAGTGGCGAGGATGAACGGCGAAAAGATTTTTCTTCGCTTTCTTCTCCCCGGCTGCGCACTTACCTCCCCCCTCCCTCATCTCCCCACCCCTCGCGCCCTTTCTTTTCTCGCGCACGTCCCGGCAAGGGCATCGCGGACGACGAATATTGCGAACAATGGGGCAATTAAGACGAGCAAGTATCTTCGAGAGGCGAAGAACTGGAGTCGATGAGGAAATGAACATGGAAACGAAAACGAACCGTGAAACGAGGTTCTCGTTGGAACTTTCACGTTCTCCCCTGTCCTGTCAATATCTTGGTGTCGACGTTTTATCCAAGCGAAAGCTGAAGAAGAGAAATACACGTGGTATGGAAATTTATACAGTGTATATACTAGGGAGTATATACTAGTGAAATTTCATATATTTTACCTTATACTTATATTTATAATTATATTCATGAATATAAGTTATATTTACTTTGTACATTTTACACTTGTACAGTTTGTATTTACATAACGAATATCATATCAATTTACATACTCGAGAATGTAAAATTTACGGGAATATGAAACATTTGCATAAACATTCGATAATATATGTCATCGCATTTGTCCAGTTTCGAGGGCTATTCTCAGAAAACCTGTTGCCAATTTTTATCCAATTAGAAGGGAAGAGACAATAATCAATTGTAGCGCCTACGCAATGCTCGATCGTTTGAAATACAACGTTGAAATCGAATATGACATCGTTATCGTTCCGTCCGATGTACGTATTATCTCTGAAATATAAAACCGGCGGTAACTGGAGAAAGGGATAAAATGATATATATACATTTATCCAAACTTTCTTCCCCTGCTCAGTTTCCTCGTTTCTCCAGTTCTATTACGGAACACTTTGTACGCTCGCTCGAGCTTTCGCGACCCGAGGAGGAGCGGAGTTCCAGTTGAAAACCAGCAAATGTAATTTGCGGAATCAAAAATAACACGGCCGCCTCTCGCCGTTACCAGCCGCCGTTTGAAATAATATCCAGAAAAATATCAGTTCCAACCAGCAGCCATATATACCTTGGCCAGAGCCACTCCTGGAAGCGGCACGTTCTTTTCGCGGGCAGTATGAAGCAGCCGGCAATTAGAGAGAAAAGGGCCGCGATCCACCGGAGATAGATTAACAGGAAAGAGTAATCGAGGGGGACAGACTCAATATCGCGTACGGTGGATAAAGAGGATCGAAACGATCTTTATCGAAACTGAAGAGTAACGAGCAAGGGGAATGAGAACAAGGGGATCGGGCTAGAAGAACGATCGTCTCTCGACTCTTCAACGTCCGCCTTTGTGCAAGGGTGTGCTCCAGATTTCAACGAACGTCAGACTTGTCAACATGCTTGAGAAACATATGTGAAATATGTTCAGCAGAGGAGAGATTGTTACGTACGGTCGACGATCGTCTTCGTTTTCGAGGAACAGGCCGGAACTATTGATAATTGTCGAGGCGGTTGAATGTATCTAAGTGGAAACACGCTTACTTGCGTACAATTTGCGTGAACCAGTGTAAACATAAAAAATGGCGACTTGAAACAAAGCAGTAGAATTTTATCCAAATTTTGTAGGTTATCATTCGAAATTAAGTAGCTCTGACTCTAGATGCAACTGATTACTTGTCGCTCGATATATCGAAAACGAAGACGAATTAACACACGATGTGTGGTTGAGATTTGGAATGTATGTACGGGATGAACCACGTAGTTTAATCATCTTGAATATCTCCGTTATTTTTGAAGGTATGGAAAATCTTTGTTAATGAAAAGGGCACAATATAACCGAGTAATATGTAGTTTCTTGGTAACTGTAGAAGAAGAATAAAAAAATATTCAATGTTGAAAAAAAGACTATTAATTAAGACTGTTTATTAAAAACAAGACTATTAGGAGATATTTTAATCTTGTCGTATGAAAAATGAAGAAAGATAGAGGTAGTACTATTGTGCTCATACTGTAATTTTATGAAATTGATACCTAAAATATCTCATTTAATATTATTTCATTACGTTATTACAATATCTATGTATAATATTATTAAATTAATTATTTACTACGACACTCTTTTAACAGAGCAAAAAATATATCATTTCTATCTACTTACAATAAAAACACTATTTTTACATATTATGTCACCCTCTGTACTAAACAATTTTCGTTAACAAAGTTTTTCCATATCTTCGAGAACAACGGAAATATTTAAAGTGATCAAAAATTACATGATTCACCCTGTACGTATATTTTTCTTTCGACTCGAAACCCGTTTTCTATATCTTCGAGCAGGTCGGAGATATTTCGTCGAATTCGAAGTGAATCTCGCTGATTTTTCCAAACAAACGGAAGCACGATTTTCCTTTCCGCGAGAAACGCGTTACGTTTCCTGAAAGATCCGACGCGGCGAAATTTTCAGACAAAGTTCTCGAATTGGGAGATGCGAGCGGTGACTGATCGCAGAATTCACTTCTTGCCCGAGAGGGGAATATCAAGTGAGGAAGATCTATTGTGCCGGAACGAAGTTCCGAGCTCGTTAATGGGATCATTTGTCATCCCATAAAATTTGAAAAATAACGGTTCGCAACCGGTCCACAACAGAATTTGATTCATTAGCCGAAGACCGCCAGAAACGCCGAGATAGTCGAGCTGCCCGATTTTAATAATCAATAACCAAGTCTAATCGAGCCAGTGATCTAAAACATACCGGGGAAATCGGTAATCCCTTCCTCAAAATTGCACTTTGACAATTGAGAATTTCTGGCCGAGCAGATCGTGTCCAGAAATATATTCCCGCGTGAATAATTAACAACTTCCGATCTACCCTAGCGAGGGTTCGCGAGAAATGGCCGATTTCGATGTGAAGAGCCGCGCGAGTTCCGAAATACCGGGAGGATCGCATCGCAAAGAACAAAGTCCCCCGCTCGTACACGCCTGATTATCATGGCGGAATTATTATATTTTCGCGAATTGCAGCCCCGAGAGATATGAAATCGGGCGGNCCAAAAAAAAAAAAAAAAAAAAAAAAAAAAAAAAAAATAGAAGAAAAAAATCCCCACGTGAACGCCACTCGATGGACCGTATTTTCCCTCCCATTCGCGAGTACGCGGTGGTTGAGCAATTTTCTCTCTTTTTTTTCCCTCATCCCCTTCCCACTCTTCTCCTCGCGCACTTTCACAAGCGGCTTGCTCGCCACTCTATGAGGCGTGAAGCATTTCCGTTATCGGCGTGCCGCTTTTCCATGTACTCGCGTTTAATCGCCCCATTGTTCGCCACGTCGGACGTCGTCGTCGTCGCCGCCGCCGTCTTTGGTAAGCCTCGTACGAACGTACAGCGTCTAAGCCAGCCCGTACATGAACGCGGACAATACACGGACAAGCCGAAGCCGATAGACACGGGTGTCGGCGTGTATATCGGGGACAACCAGCCACCCGGCCTCCTTCGAGGTGCCACCGATACCACATTCATCCCCTCGCCGCTATGCGCGACACGCGGCCGGACTACCTGGAAGCGGCTTAAAGGGGAATTACAGGCGAACGGGCGAGACGAGGCGAGCCGAACCGACAACCAACAGGCTTCACCCTGTTCACGTCATCGTGATACTATATTCGACCCTGCGGCACCCGATCCGATCGGTATTTAGACGGCTGACGTCTCTCGCGGCCGCGCGCGATCCATGTTTCCGGTCGAGGGAGAGGAGGGAGGGAACAACGCCAGAACTCGCGACAGCGAGATAAGTGGAAAATATCGTTGCCAGGAAGCAAAGACACCGAGGGATTTGCTAATTACTGGCAAGTGTTCCGGGAGAGTAATGAGGTCTTAGATGGTTAGGAAAGAGCATGGAAGATGTATGCGTATGCGCTGGAATATTAAGGGGCGGTGATATACGATAAAGAACACGCGTGCGAGAGAGCTTGGACGAGCTTAAGGGGGCGTTTTGATTTCGATGGGAAAAATTTGATTTCGACGGAAGGAAATTTAAGGGAAGCGTTTAAAGCAACAACGGAAGAGAATTTATTATTAGGGAACAGATGAATTTTAGTAGAGCAATCTCGAAGGAAGGAGGCCTGCAAGCGATGAAACCTTAGAATTAAAATTTTTATAGGGAAGTCAGGACGCTTCTAAATATTAAGACAATAAAAAATACAGAATACAAATTCAGACAAGTACTCGTAGAATAGATTTAGTTTGAAAATTCCAAGGACAATTTATCGAATTACATTTTCAGTTACAATTGAATTTGAATCGGCTTGTGTGTCGTTGTACTTATTTGTTTTTGTTCTTTTTTTCTTTTCTTTCTTTCTTGGGAATGATCTGTCTACCTGGAAACTGGCCATTTTTCATTTTATTCATATCTGATTTCAGTCTGCCCTCGTACGAGAGCGTGAAGTATGCGTGGATAACTGGGCCAAGTAGTTAATGACATTCTTACGCCCGTCATTTACACGTGCACGTTCGAGTTACACCCGCGCACTCGTTCGACGCACTCGACTGTCCCACTTTACGGTTGTAGTGGTATTTAGGGATCAGCAACGCTCCCGATGCTACTTTGATCTCTGACCTCTTACGCTCAAGGTCGTGCCAAGGCCGCTCTATCATTCCACGCCTTCCAAGTATCCTCATTAACCCTCATTTAATTCCAAAATTTCTAAAGTTCTCAATTCCTCTTTTAAACGTGAACTCGGAGGGACACTGTACGATACAAATGGTTAAGGTAAAGTTTTTTCTTTTTACAACATTTCGATCGATGTATCTTTAAATCCGTACTGCGCTTAGTGACAAACGAATGGACAAACAAATTAAAAGCTCGCGAAAGCGCCAAAAAAAAGAATCGAACTCCGTTCAATTTTCGTAATTACGCATGCAGAGCGTGAAATGGAATGCAAATAAAAAGTAAGAGGTACAATTCAAATAAAAAGTAAAAGGTACAATTCAAATAAAAAGTAAGAGACTTTAATTCAAGCGTTATTAACATATATACCTATCGATACTTTACCATATACCTTACGATATCTTACCATACCCCATACATTACGATACTTTACGTATGGGGTATGGCAAGTGTTATGGTTACCATTTTATAAAATGTCTGAAATAAAATAGGATTATTAGGTGCGGAAAACTTTTTTTAAAATTTCTATGAACATCATTACGAAAGATAGAGCGTAAAACGTGATTTATTTTATCTATATGTACTATTATAGATAAATATAGTATAGTATTATATTATATAATATAGTATAGTATTATATAGCATTATATATAGTATAGTATAGTAGAGTAGAGTAGACTAGAGTAGGCTAGAGTAGACTAGAATAGAATAGAATAGAACAGACTAGAGAAGACTAGAGCAGACTAGAGAAGACTAGAGCAGACTAGAGCAGACTAGAGCAAACTAGAGCAAACTAGA
>NIPQ01049233.1:0-10165 GCA_002806875.1 Lepidotrigona ventralis hoosana | reverse complement strand
AAAAAAAAAATGGATGGAACGTTTCATACGAGCTGTGAATAGCTTTAAGCATTGATAGAGTTAAATTATAGAGAAGTTCCGCTCGTTTAGCAATGTCTGCTCCGAAACAAAAATATCCAGGGTCAAGAAAATGGATGCTGTGTGAATTAATCGAAGCAAACTGCAAACAGTCGTGCTATTTCTTATCGTTGTTTCGTTATTTAGCTATTTCTTGACTGAGCTCCTTTCGAGGATAAGTGATGACAGGATTTCAAACAGTTCGCTTTAAATTTTTACATGAATAAAGTTCAGGTTAGGTTTGTTTCAAAAATAACTGAATTTCTTAAAAATAACAAAATACAATTACACAGTTCTAAATTACTGTAAACATATGAAATAGAACTTTTTGATTTAATTGTAACATATACGGTTAATACAAATAGCTGACATCAATTAGTAAATAGAAAAGCAATAATTGAACTAATTTTGCTTGTGTTCAATAGTGAGATATTAGAAGAATTGTGTCTTTAGTCACATGTTTCAATTCGTCAGGAAGTTTATATAAATTCTATCAAGTGTTAGAAATTTATCATGAATATGAATATTCATTTGTATATTTATATAATGTTATATCACATAATATTTTATTAGAATATGAACATGAATAATGAAAGTTGAATGATGCTTGCATATACTATAGTCAGATGTAAGAAATTGACGGTGAAGCGTTCATCGATCGTAACAATGGAAACGAAATAAAAGTATCAACCTTTTTACGATACAGATTCGAAGCTCTTCGAAGTTTCTCAAATCCCATCACCAAGAATAAAGAAAGCTGTTGAAGTCAAATGAGATTGCACGAAAGAGGATTCTATTTAAAACCGTTTTATTTGTAAAGGCAATAAATCAAATTTTAAAGTAGAACGAGATCGGCAAAAATCGAGGGATTTACCCTCCTCGGCTTTAGTCTGAATATCATTTTACCTTTAAAAGCATATTCTATCGAGTGAGAGAAAATTCGATTACTCTCATGGATGTCGAAAATCATCGGTGGAATCGTGAAAGAATCATTGATCAGTAACTAGCGTTCAATGTATTTCATCAACGATAATATATTTACACAATTTATCGACAACTTTGACCTTGTATTAATATCAAACGCTAATTTATTTGTTACTAATGAGTTACTATCGATCACTTTATTATTATTATTATTATTATTATTGATAACGTAAGTTCGTGACGATTTCTTTTCTAAATGATTGAAAAGAGTTGCTAAAAATATTAATGGATTAATTATGTGAAACTTAATATTAATATTATACACAGGTAGTTAAACTATTATATATTGACCATATGAACATACAGCGAGTTTGAATGAAAGAAAAACTTGATGTCTGAGGTTTTAGATGAATGCAATTTAAATAATGTAATAACAGAAAATAATATCGAGATAGTAATATCTTAATGTCTTGTATAGTTATAATAATACCTTAATTTAAATAATATCTTAGAACAATCGATTAGATTATCAGGAACTTTAAGTATATAGAATGTTCTCTCCAAGAATGGGAACTTAAACTTTAGTAAAGTATTCTTATAATTATAGCATCTCGCAAGTAAAAAAGAAAGCTTTCTATCACACAAATTAGTAGTTATACAGAGTTCAAATAATTGAGCCAAATTTTAATTGGAATCGGATTAACGAACAATAAAGGAAGAGGTAAAATACCAATGTCCCGGAAAATTTAGATACTCCTATAATTAACTGATCAAGATCTTCTTGAATTAATTGCTGCTTTCACGAAGTAGTTTCAAATTATTGACCATGTTATAACAACAGCTTTAATTGATAGTTTCAAGTTTTAACACCGTTAGGTTTAATTAAGTTTTAAGTCTATTAAATTATAATAGTTTCAAGTTATTTACAAAGTCACTTGTAAGAGATATAAAATCATCGAATGTAAGTTCAATATATATTGAATTCAATATATATATATATATATCGATAATAGTTCGGTCAATTTACACTATTTATGGGTTAATTTTGTCTGTATATTAATATCGGATGATAATCAACTCGTTGATAACCATACGCAGCTGCATCGATCCGTCGCACGTTCGCCCCCGAGGAGAATTATTCGCGCGACGCGGCTTATTACGAATAGGCCGGAAACCGAAGAGCTAAAATACACCCGAAATTCCGGCGGCTCTTCGCGCGGTATAAATTTCGGAAAATATACGGCCGTCGACGAATGATGAATGTAAACGGCCGTAATTAATGATGCGCGGAAAGGGACAGGGAATTATGCGCGAACCGTGAATGGAATTATCGTCGAACAAATACACCCCTCCTCCCCTCGCGTCGAATGTCCCCTCACTTGCGAAAGAGTCCGCGTTAACATCGATTATTCGCCTGTAGTTCGTTTCACAGCGTTTTGTACGTACGACAGTGGTCGAAAGCTGAAGAGTTTTCGATAGCTTGATGTAATCTCGTATAAGGAAATTGAGTTGGTTTTTTTTTTTCTTCATTTCAAAAGGAGTAAGTTTTTCTCTTGAACGTTTTGTACATTCAAACGTCTTTGCGAACATTGAAAAATCTTTTTCGCAACTAAATCTATATATGATTCTAAAAAAAAAAACAAAGTATCTCTTTTATAACGAGTCCTTAAAACTTGTAAGAGTTTTTGTATTTCTTTTGTGTCATTTTATTGAATATAATTACAATGGGTGTCTTACGTGAATTAAAACTGCAATACCACTTTCGATAAACTATTCTATTAGTCCATCTAATAAATTATTGTATCTTGACTCATTGGTTTTATTTAAAAATAATCCTACAGTAACATCGGTGAAACCATTAATCATCTTTTACATCTCTATATTCTTATAATCGTTGGAAAATTAAATATCATCGACAACATAATAAACTGACTTGGTTGATTGACTCGAAGAAGAAGGAACAGTAACATTTACCGTGAACAATCGCGGGTAAAAGAACAAACTTATCGGTTCCCTTAACCGGAGTGAACATTTCGATCGAGTTTACTTTCAGAAACTCTCGATTCAAANCGATCGAGTTTACTTTCAGAAACTCTCGATTCAAACTCCTTGATAAACAAAGAATCGTCTGGTCTTGTGCCTGGATTACTCCATAACGTACCATCCGGGGCTTCAACTACGGGCTCCAACTAACGAGTATCGGTCATTATCGGTTGCATCGATCTCGCGACACTGTCACAAGGCCGAAGCCGTAAAATTCCTACTTTCCCGTAAAATTCGCGTGCCCGGCGGCGGCGATACGAACTGCAACGCCTTGAACGACTTCACGATTAATCAAGATATCGATCCTCCGCCGTGGAAAACGGATTCACGATGCTTCGATTTCCATCGGCGATAACCGGTACAGCCCGGGTGGCATCGGCTCTCGATACTCTCGATTGCGGGATTACATTGTGGCGGTAGCTGCTTGAGGGGGGGGGAGAAAAAAAAGAAAAAGAAAAAAAGAAAAAACGTCGATCGATCGAACGATCGCCGATGTAGAATCGATCGAGCGGCAGCTCGCCGCTTTCCACGCTCGGTTACAGGTTTCTGCGATGCTGATAAATAACTGGACGACAAGGCAGAGTAGGATGAAAGAGTACGAGAGAAAACGAGAGAGGAAAAAAGAGAGAGAGAGAGAGAGAGAAGAAGAGGAGAAGGAGAGACGTAGCATCTAGTGCGTTCGGTGAACGGTATAATCATCATTATCCTATTATCATTAAAGTCGGAAAAATGGCGGGCTGACCAATCAGCGTGTGCCTTCAGCGAGCCGGGGTTAACTGCAGGTGGGGACTCGAATGAATACTCGGACCTCCCATACAGTCTCTACCTACTGCAACGTTACTCTCTGTACGCGATCCTTTTCCACGTATGATCACCGATCCTTCCCACACTCGGCCACCGTACGCGTACGCGACTTGTTTAATTACGCAAAATAGATGGTGCGTCGCCGCGTTCGCGCTGCTGCCTCGCGTAATTACACGCCGCTTATGCGCGTTCGCTTATTAATTAATCGATTCTGCAGCCGGTCATCACNACGCGTACGCGACTTGTTTAATTACGCAAAATAGATGGTGCGTCGCCGCGTTCGCGCTGCTGCCTCGCGTAATTACACGCCGCTTATGCGCGTTCGCTTATTAATTAATCGATTCTGCAGCCGGTCATCGGCTGCAGAATACGACTTCCTATCGTGGAACGAGCGTTCTTTTGCTGAAAGATAACGGACGAAGGGTGTTGATATTAACTCATTGATTTACTGGCGAGCAGAGTCTTTAGTATTAATGTAAAGAATGTTTGTTCCTGCAATGAAAACGAGATTGCAGTTGACCTTCTCTTGATCGGTCAGTATAGAACGTATCTTTGATCGGTAATCTGACAGTATCGTTTATAGGTGAGTAGATTCGAACTGCAGATTGTTATTTAAGGCAACTTCAAACAGAAGTGTGATACATCATTGAGAATGTAGAGGAATCTATTGATGTCAGAAATGTTGGACATTTAAAATTTAGAGTCAATTTTCCGACGAGTCTAACTTACACAGAGAAAGCAATACAATTATGTAGGATTTTATTTACTGAAGTAAACTTGTATTATTCATGTTGAATTTGGACCTTGTCCAAACTGTTTCTGAGTAATCGCAGAGTTTTTAAAACTTAGACGAAAGTAAAGATTCTTGACCTGTTCGACGAATCTGAGCGCAAAAAAAAGTCGTGCGGCAAAGAAAAACTCGGATGATCTGGGATCTCAATTTTTCGCCGACGATATTCAGAGTTGCTGATCCGTTTCTTTTTTTTGAGAGGGGAGATTTTCTTGTCCGCTTTATGGGAAACTAAAAGGGGCAGTGCGAGTGAAGGGAACTCATGAGGGAGAGGATAAGTCTTGGATGTTAAAAATGGCTGTTGTGCTTTTGCTCGAGAGTTCCACTTGAAATTTTTTGCTCGACCGACTGCCGCCGCTCTTGCGCAAAATCGGAGAAAAGAATTCGCAGCCTCGAGGTGGTTATCTCGTGGAAATATATGGCCGAATTGGAATACGAAATTGGTCGAACGAGCGGGCATTGTCTTCTTATAATGGCAACAGAAAGAACAGATTTCTTTCCGATTTCTTTCTTCCTGGGTTCCTCATTATATAATCTTTAGTCTGTCACAATACTTTCGACTTCATAATTGCAATGAATTTTTCGATCTAAGTAATTGTTTCATATATCGTTCCGATTATTGCAATTTTTTGGTTATTAGGAGTTAGCAACACTTAGAGTTTTCAATATTTTGCAGATTTTTAACAAAATTGAAGAGTAATTACAAGTTTCGCTAATCATTAAAATACATGTTGACGAACATGTACATGTTGATAATTTATGCATTATTATACATGATATCTTATTATTTATCACTGAGCGAGTAGATGATTATACTGGATTACCGATTATATTAAGTGACTGAAGTGAGCGTCATTTTAAAATATGTAAATAAATATAAAATATGTTTAATATTTTATTATTTACATATATAATAAATTTATTATTTACATATATAATATATTATTTACATATATAATATATGTAAATAAATATAAATATAAAATATAAAATATGTTATTGGTTTTATATAGTGAAAAAAATAATTTAATAAAGCAAACAAATAATAATAGAGTATAGCATAATAAAGTAGTATCCCGGAAAGGCATGCTCGTGTAAATCTAATTTAACATGCATAACACGTTAAACTGAACTAAACTAAACGATTATTATTAGTTGGGGATTAAATAAATTGAATTAAGTTTAAAATTACATTATATCTGGAATTATATTATAATTAAATCAGATTATACAATAAAACACCAATAATAATCTCGCGAATTAGATTACGGCGAAATTAGGATACCAATCGAGAGATGAATAAATTAAATAAAACGTAGGATTATATTATTACAGTAAGGTTAAACGATTATGATTAACCTAAAAGCATCTGTGAAACGCCAACAACAATTATATTCTACAGTGCAATCAACGAATGATCTCAGCAGACGAAACTGGATTACAAACAAACAAAAGAGTTATATCATCCTGGGGAGATTATTAATCAATTATAATTGAATTATTTGGGACGATAATTTGCCAAATTAAAATTTTTCCCGTGAAACGCGAACGACGCGGAAGACGAAAAGAAGAAGAAGAAGAAGAATAAGAATAAGAGGAAGAAAAAGAAGCCGCGTCTCGGGGCATGAAAAATAAATTCAGGCCACGTCGCGTCGTGCGTCGCTGCGAGGGTTCACGCAACGTTAGATTCCGGTTCCACGACGGGTCGACGATGCCTCGAGTTCCGCAGGAGTTAAAGTTATTAGGCGTCGGGACGATACATTATCGTCGGCGGCTGGTATTACGGTGCAAAACCAGTTCCTCCTCTCGGATGACTCACTCCGATCGGGGCTCACGCCGCGGTCTCATCGTTTCGCTCCCGCAAGAACCCTCGCGCATTAGCATATACCTACTTATCGAATTCATTAAGGCTGGCACGATAGCCGCGGAAACGACGATGCAACCAACGATACGAAACGAGGGAATTCAAGTCCTTATTTTTAATAAGCCGCCCTCCTTCTCCTTTCCCCCCATTCTCTCGACTTGGAGTAACAACTGCGTCATTTTCCGAGGCTAATTGAACTCTTATAGTTATCTCGTTAGCCACGATTACTCGGTCCGCTGCTCGTTGCTTCGTGCTCGGCCACAATTTTGCACGATGTAATTATTATCAAGAGGCGTGCGGCTTAGCCACGGCGTTTCTTCATTGTCGAATCTAGCCACGGGCAAGCGACTTGTACATACATATATAGTCATGAGTCGGAGTTCGATTGCTGGACTGGTTATGGGATATTTCGAGAATAATGGTTTGAAGTTTCCTTGACTTCACATCGAGGCGTTTTTATTCTTTTTTTCTTTTTTATCCTCTTCAAATAGTTGAGATATTCTTCGATGTTAGAAATATAAAAATACGAGTCAAAAACGACCGAAAGAACGTGGCAGGTTTAACATCGATATTTAGAAACGCTTTACCAAATTGTCAATCTCCTTTCGTCTCCTTTTCTATCATTCGTCGCGGTGATTTATTTACGCAAGCCAGAAAAAGATAGCAAAGAGCTATGATTGAACGAACGATGTGACAAAAATTTACATTGGCGATGTTCGAACAATTTTAAAATAAAGAGAGAGAGATAGAGAGATTCAAATCTGGAAGCAGGAATTTTCTACTTTCTTGGCAGAATGTGGTTGACGTAGGAATAATTCAGTTTCTAAATCGACGTAGACTGAATGTTAAGAGACCTCGTCGACGATTTTATACGATCTCGTACGAGACCCTCCTTCAATGGTATAAACCTTATATCCTTCGGTATAAACATGGTTTCTAAGTTCAACAGATCTAGAAAGAATAGAAACCAATTCTGCACATTTGATGTTGTGTGACGTTGGGGGGGGGGATTCTTACGTCAAAGAATTTTACGAGAATTTTTGCAATTTTTTAAATTTTTAACACCAAGAGGTCACAACTGTTTTCTTGGAAATCATGAAGAAGAATATCTTTTTCCCAAATTCATTTATTACATAAGAGTACCATATTTAAATTATTAAAAAGGAACACAGGAAAAAGGAACATTTTTATAATAAAAAAACATTTATATTTTCGATGAATAAAAAATACGTCGTGCGAAGGAAGAAAGAAAGTAGCAGATAGAAAATCTAAGAAAATGAAAGATCACTGAGATTGGGAACAGAGTGTTCCCAGCGACTGCGAAGATGCGCAAATGTCTCTTCATGTCATGTTTCGAGAGCGTGTAATCCGCAAATTCCGCGACACATTTCAGAATCGAGCTGCACATCGGATTCGGTGCACGACGACACGCGCGCGACGGTTTGATTACTTTGGCCACGTATTGAAATTAGACTAGTCCGGGGGTTTGCGATTCCGAATGAAGTTTACATTGTGATAGTTACGGTGAACGTGTATTGTAGCTGCAGTTTCCGTTCTTCTCTCTCGGATCTATTTGTATTTGGCAGCAGGGAAGAAGGGGAGGGCAACCCGGAAACCAGTACTGTATATTCATTTTACAATATTCCCGTATTCGGCATAGTTATTCGAAAGTGTATCGAAGTTAGATGCCGTTAAAGCTCGTAATTTTATATGTCATTTGCATTGAAATAAACGGTGATACATGCCGCCCTTCCCTCTTCCCCCTCGATATCTGAAATTGCACGGCTCGAACGTAGCAAACCGAATTTCCCATCGGTCGATTCAACGCGTTACTATGTTAAAGTACGTTAACGTAATAACGCGCATTCAATGGTCCAATAAATAACGCGGACATTGCATTTGATCGCGTATCTACGATCCGATTAATGATTTCTCTGCTGAGTCTCACGGGAGTAACGTTCTTCTCTTCTTTTGTCTCTGTCTTTCCAAATTTAGTTTTAAAATCGATGGATTACACAGAGCAGATTGAAATCAGGCTGATATATATATTTTATATATATTTCAAAAATAATGAATCGAACAATATATTATTTTGTTTAATTAGATATTATCTGAAATAACTATGCGTCAATCTTTTCGCAACATGAAACACGATTTTTCACTAGATTACTTCATTGTTCGATTATCAAACGAAATGACTTTTTTATTTATTGATATAATTTATGGCGTAATGATATATAATTTTCTAATTTATTTTTTGCCTTGAATTTGAATAAATCTTTATCTGATAATCGATTTAATTCAAAACACGAAATCCTGCAAAATGAATCTCACGCTAAATAAATTTATTCATTCTTATATTATTTTTGGAGCAACAAAAACTAGTCGAAACTTAACTACTTCGATTACTTATTACATTAATTACATCGATTTTTTTTTTTTTACTTCAGTCCAAATTGTCAAGCCTGCTAATGCAGTCCAACAAATTATAAGTAAATAATAATATGCATATACACTTGATTGTACATGATTTCTCTATTAATTTCACATTCTCAAAGAAGAGAAACATTTTTGCCCTTCTGTTTGTTTTCATCTTTCTAAATTTATCGCCAGAATGGGGATCGATTACACGACGCAGATTGAAATTAATGGAAGTTCGAAATCGCGTCTCTTCTCTCTCTCTCTCTCTCTCTCTCGCAATTGAAACGATGATCGACTGATACGGAATTTACGATACCGAAGTTTGACATCGTTCTCGACTGGCCGTGACTCTTCCCTACCAGTTGTTGAATTATTCGCCTCGCAGTGTTCCCCGATTTTCATATATCCTCCGAACAACGTGCTTCATACACCGTGCTGCGCAATCATTTATGGAATAGTAAGTAACTATTCGTTGCCCCTTATTCAAGACACGTTTATACTTCCACAGGGAGCGTAATTTACAGGAAACGATGCTCTGCACGGGCTGCGAAGGTCATCGATTCGTAAACTTTATGCTACCATCTGTCTAACTTGTCTGCCTCCCCTCTGTAGAGAAACGAATAATCCTTATTTCGAAGATTGATTCTTTCCACGATTTTCTCCGGGAATTTTCCTATTATCATCCTATGCGACGATTAAGTAGAACGGTTAAATTCGCGATATACCGAACACATACCTGAATTTGCCTCACTATCGAACGTTGAAGTTGTCTGAAGCTACAGAAACTGGATTAAGAAGTTCCCTCGACTGGGTTTAATAAAGTTACGCGTAGTTCTACGAAGAACAGATAACTCTCTGAAGGTAAATTCTATACATTGTCCGACTCCGGGAGACACTCGACGAGATATCTTTTATTTTCTGAAATAACAAAACTCGGTCTTGATTCGTTTAATTAATCAGAGCCTGTAAGAACAGATAACTCTCTGAAGGTAAATTCTATACATTGTCCGACTCCGGGAGACACTCGACGAGATATCTTTTATTTTCTGAAATAACAAAACTCGGTCTTGATTCGTTTAATTAATCAGAGCCTGCTCGTACAATTTCTGTACCTTTGGTTAATTAAATCGATGACGATAATGATGTTTATGGTAATAATAATTTTCGGAGCAATTAAACTCGACCGATGAAAATTCGTTCATTCTGTGCGTGATGGAATATTTCATTTTTCAAAATCAACGAAACGTTCGTCTCGATTCGTG
>NIPQ01049232.1:0-10147 GCA_002806875.1 Lepidotrigona ventralis hoosana | reverse complement strand
CACACACACACACACACACGTCGATCTCCGTCGATCGCGAAAACGAAGAAAGGGGAGACGGTAAATAGAAAAAGTGGTTGATATCGTATCGGAAGATCTGACCTCGCGAGGTAAGATCGAGAAGGAAGTAGTGGCGGAGTGATACCTCGCGAAGTGAGATAAAAGAGGAGCCGATCGTTCGTTTGCATAATATTTATCGTCGCTTTCTACGCCGATAAGACGATCGCGGTTTGTCGAGGTAACGAGGGAGCAGATAAGGGCGCAAGGTCGAAGAGGGCTAGAAACGGGAGATGGGCGATAAGCGACGAAGCAGGGTGGAAAAATTCAGAGCGTAACCAACTTCACCGCTCCCCGCTAGCTCGGCTAGATGAAAGGATCAGTCCGCGCGTGAAAACGCGCCCGGTATCCTTGCAGTGTCGAAGCGGGAGTTCGTGCCGTTGCACGCGACTAATTAAAAATCACAGATACGAGACACGACCGACGAGATTGGCGTGGAAAAGCGTGGCGCTTTCACAGAGATGGAAAGAGCAAAAGACAAAGAAAGAGAAAGAGAGAGAGAGAGAGAGAGAGAGAGGGAGACAAATCAGGTGTGGGGCACGCGAAGAGAGTAGAGCAGCCAATTTGATTACCCGATAATAATTAATTGCTCGTTACGTCGCACGGCGCGATGCAATTAATCACTGTCGACGGCTTTTCATTTTTCCTGTCCCCCATCTGTCCCCCTTTTCTCTGTCTCTCTATTCTCTCTTCATCACGTCGTTTTCTCTCCTTCTCGTTCCCGATCTCTTTGTTTCACTCGCTTTCGCACTCTTTTTTCTCCCTTCATCTTCCTCTTTTCCACCGTGTCGCGCCGTTTTCCTTTCTATTCCACCTCTTTCCACGTGTATTTCTCTCTCTCTCTCTCTCTTCGTCTTCTTTTTGTTCAGTCAGGTTGGTTAGCTAGCTGCTCCGTGGTCGTACTCTATCATGCGAGGTTCATTAGGTTGGACGTGTCACGACCGCGTGGGTGACCGTGTGCCATCAAATTGCGAACACGGACCGTGTCCCACTCGGTGCGCGCTTCAAGAGCGGCCCGAACCGAGGGAAAAAGGGAAAACAGAGGGTCGACCGGAGGACAAAATAAATAAATAATCGTCGTCGTACGGTCGACGCGCGCGGATCTCCACCGAGGCTTTTTCCCCTCGCGACTGGGGAAACGCGAGGACGAGGGAACGCGCGGATGTAATTGATCGGCAACGAGTAAAACGTGGAAACGCGAAATTTCCGCGGGACGTTCTCTTGCTCTCTCTCTCTCTCTCTCTCTCTCTCTCTCTCTCTCTCGGGCGAGCTCGTGCCGAAGGCTGCAACGAGCCTGAATTACGAGCAAGACGCGGGTAAACTACGTGGAAGAACGTAATTGCGCGCCAGACTGTCCCCCTCCCCCCACCGCGGAGCTTATTAAGCCGAAGGTAAAGACGTTGCGTAATGAGGTGAACCACTCGACGATGAGAATTCTGATATCGAAAACTCTGAGGATAAAAGGGATGTCGACGTTGGGCTGGTGCAGGTACCACGGATAAAAAGGGGGGAACGCGCAATTGCCGCACCGACGAGCTTCGGGATTTTCATTAAAGCGCGGTCCTTTGAAGTCCGCCAAGTAACTGGTAATATTTTGCGAGAGTCACGCGTGATTGACGATCCGGTGCAATGATCGCGCGCACGTCGCTTCGTAACCAGAGCGTGCGCGAGTCGACATCCAACGATTCGGCCATTGATCCGAATCGTTCTACCGATTTCCGGTACGAAATTCTTGAGGTTTCTGAGTCTGTTGGTCATAAAATCATCTCAGGCTGGTTTACCAATTAAAGCCAACGTGATATTTCTTCACGACCGACTCTTCGCCAACGTTTCTCTAACGCTGTGATTACGAAATAAGTTTTCACTGTCTGGTGCTCATGAATGAGATAAGATTGAACCGATTCCAAAGTCGAGTAATTTGACGCGTACGAGAGCAAACTTCGAGTCAAGTTGCTCGGGACGATTTCTCGACTAACCGAAACGCGGCTTGACTCGAAAATATCTCCGCCAAGCGACGCACAATTCGCACAACGTAGCAAATCTCTCCAGAATTCACCCCGTTCCACCTGCTTCTGAAACAAGAACCCAATAATCTGTACTTCGAGCCGGATTGACGCACGATGACTTTCGGGGGGGGAGACATTATCAGTTTTTGCCTCGATGCTCTCGAAACGCACTCGGGTCGGGTCGTCGAGCTCGATGAGGCGAGAAATCATTGAACTGCGCGAAATCAAAATGTTTGACGACGCTCGTTCGACTTGGTGACGTGTGCGCGCTCGCGTGCCACCTACACACGACTGGAGGACGGAAGGGTGCGGACACGAGCGACGAAGAGTCGGGGATGGGATCGCGAGGGATGAGTTTGACGGTCGGCGGCCAATCATCGGCATATGCCACGGCATGGAGTTCATGAGTGACGTGCCAACGCTGTCTATCCGGTACGGAATACTTGATATCGGGACTATGGGGTGGCACCGACGATCGCTTAATATGCAGAGTAGGATTAGGAGATGTGTATGCTCGATACACCCTTCGTCGCGACCCTTTTCATCCAACGGCGACTCTCACAAGTCGACTCTGTCGAACGACGATTAAGCTTCCTGCTTACTTCTGGCTCTTCTTCTCGAAAATTTCAGTCAACAGTCTTTCTTTGCGACAAAAAGTTCTTGATTGACAGTATCAACAAGAAAAATATTGAACATTCTCGCGTTTCATGGTTCACTATTTCCGCTGGACAGTCTTTTGAATGTTTCCGTTTACTAGAGCAGAGCTCAGAAGCATTGCGTAGATCAAAACGATTGCTGAGTCGCGAGCCTGTTACGTTTGTTGTCATCTAGAAATGGTTGGCATCGATCGTTTCACGAGTTTCACTCTCTCAGTCTGTTGATTTTCCTACAAGTGGAGAGATCGATGCAAGAGGTAATGCTAGCAATTAGGAAAATGGGGCAACAGTTCGCGGAACGCCAGTTAGCCACCTCTGACTTACAGCAGAGCAATTAAACGGCTCATCTTTTGAATTTGATTGGCTCGCGGACGACCGTGAACGAAAACGCTATAGTTTTCACGTTGATCAGAAACGATCTAATTTTCATCGAGTAATCAACGTCGTCAAGATACGTTAGAATCTTTAAGAATCGTCATACCTTTCAATCTGAGTCTCCAGAATTCTTCGCGAAGTTAACAATTTAATTATAAAAGTTTCACTTTCCGTTGTAAAAGACAAGTTTACAATCCAGTCCAATGAGATTACACACATTACTGAATACTCAGAAGCCAAACTCGACAGTACGACCAGTACAGTCGCAAGTAAATCCATCATTAGGCATCATTCGTCGTTGTGTAACAAGTATAACCAAATAGAAATATAGAACTCGCAAGAGATAGAGATGTTCACGCTCGTTGCATTTGACCCTTCAATTATCGGTACAAACTTTCATCCCCACCGCGAAGAGTATTTAAAATTCCATTAATCAACGTCTCGCCACCAGCAGAGAAACAGATAAGAAAGCCGGAAGAATGCCGGCTGAAGGAAGGATATAGTATAATAGTATAATAGTATAGGATATAGCATAATTATTTCTCGATTTCCCTTTCGTTACGCGAGCGCTTTCTTTGCGCTTGTATTTATTATCGCGGGAGGCCGAGCTGGACTACCACGGATATACCAGAGAGGCAGAGTGTTTCATATTTTATCAGTGGCAACAGAGATCCGTGCCATTGCACGGAACAGTCGGAACGGAGGCGAGCGCGCGCACGCGCGGATTCGAACCGGAAAACAGCAGGAGGCACGGTCGAGCGCGTCATTCGCGGAATACTAATGCCTGTCAATCCCGGGGGTGCTGTTCCTGTGGCATATTGCCGATCGGATGAGACCTGCGGAAGCTACTTCCTTCGAGCAGCGCTCTTTCTGTTCTGGAATCGCTAATGATGACGAACGCGTGATCCCTTTCCGCGGTGCACGTTGCACCACGACGCCATGAGGGGGAGGGGGAGGCGGGAGGAAACCGCGGAAATAAACGTTAAACGATACGCCGATTTGTAAGGAGGAGCGGCGGGATTTACATAATATTCCAGGGACATTCCAGACGATAGCATTGCGGAGAGCAGTATACTCATCTGGAGAGCAGTATTCCGAGGGAACAGTACTCGAGGGATGATACCCTGTGGGCTCGAGCGTTCCAAGGAATGATATTCCAGAGGGTAACGTTTTAGGAAATAGTGTTCCGCGGCGTAACGCCGTACAGGGAATTCTGCGAAGGCATAAAATTCTAGAGTGTAGTATCTTAGGCAACAGCCTATCGCCCGGTGCCTTTGAACCTATGTATGTAATTCTAACGTTGGCGAAAAAAACCAATTTCAGCATCAGAAATATTCTTCCTGGGAACACAAAACGCAGAACTGAGCATAAGAGAAGGAACAAAGAATGAAAGCGAAACATCTTATGGAATCAATTCGTTTTTAAGGGATGTGTCACTGGCGCGGCACTGGCATAAACCAAAAAAAACACGAACCACGACGAACCAGGTCCTGGAGATCGAAGCGAGTCGTCGCCTTATCGTCCGTTTCCTCTCGGTCGAGCGTGACTGCTCTCGAGGAACGTATTGCGGAGTGGGCTGCTGCCACGAGGGCGTTTCCGCCTCCGTCTCCAGGAGATGTCCACGTTGACGTAATGCTTTCGCCGGAACACGGCGAGGACAATCGAGGCGGCGTGTACAATCGTGTCACGCTAACGAGCGAGTCCTTCGGCTAACATCGTTAGCAGAGACGATGGGCTAAGCTGCGACGATGGTGCGGAGATGCAGAGCGCAGCTGCCCTCGCCCCGTTCGTCCTCAACGACAACGCGGAGCGGAAAGATCGCGGTTATTTCGGCGCAGAGGCAGCGCGCGTTTCCGTTCGTTCGTTCGATCCGCCACCGCGAAGCTCATTACCGCGATCAGCTTGAAATATGCGCGTGTACACGGGAATTAATACCAGCCGAGAATGAGCTTCTTCGACCGCGCGGTTTTAATTCGTCTAAACTGCCGCTGTTATCCGACCACCGCTCTCCGACCGGCGTTCTCTCTCTCTCTCTCTCTCTCTCTCTCTCTCTCTCGAGCGTAACGCAACGACCTCTTTAATTTGCAACGAGTTTCACGATGATATACTTTAGTTTCAGGGATTATCATAGATATCGGTAAATTCTGTGTAGCTGGGAAAACAGAGAGAAAAAAATCAACCGAAGAAATCGATTTGATTTTTTCGAGAGGAGAGAAGCAGATGGTTGAAACGATAACTCGCTTGCCGGCGACCGATGGGAGAAAATTATCGCGAAGGACGCGCGCGATTCAGCCGGAAGGAAAATCTCAAAGGGCGGCGTTACGATCGCTTTCTCTCTCTCTTTCTCTCTCTCTCCTTCTCGGCCGGGTGTCCTGGCGATGTCTGCGGGTGAAATACGATTGAACCGGGCGAACCGATATCCTGTTGAAATCGGTGGAAAGCGAAGGAAAGAATAAGAGCGGAGTTTCTCTCCGCGCGGAATAAGAACGGCAAAGAGAAGCGGAGGAACAAAGGAGAGAAAGATGGAAAACTCGAGGGGTCATGAAGAGGAAGGGTGAGAGGCAACACGTGAGGGAAGCGAGAAAAGCAAGAAAGGCAAGAGAGAGAGAGAGAGAGAGAGAATCACGGGCTGGCCAGCAGAGTTTACGAGAAATCCTGGCCGTTAGCCAAGTCGCCGCCGCCGCCGCTCGGCGCTGCCACGTTCGTGTGAAAATTATTCGAGATATGAATTTACGGCGGACGCTGTGGCCCGCGGAACGAAAGAAACAGGAGAACCGAGCGAAGAGGGAAAAAGAGGCACAGGGTGGCGAACGCAGCGGGGATGACGGCGAGCAAAGTCTCTGCGAGAGAGCTAGATAAGGCAAGCCGCGGTAAGGCTTAATAAACTTAGAAACCCGACTGGCAAACCCACCAGTCTACCCGAAATTCCACCCCCGACCGCCGCTGCTGCCGACGCCGACGACGCCGCCGCCGCCAACCATCGTCAAACCTCGTCCCCTGCTTATCCCTTGGCCCGGCAACCCTCTCACGACTCTCAAATTACCTCAGCGTCGAATTTCACAGGCTGCGGTTTTTCGAGCCACACGCCGCCTCTCTTCGATACTCTCTCCCACCTCGACCTCTTTTTACTTCGCCTTTCTATGGCGAAACGCTCGAAAATCGTGTCGCGAACGAACGAACGAGCCAGCGAGCTACCTCGGTCCTCGGCGTTTCCAAACCCGATCAAAGGGCCAATTTTCGTCTTTGACCGGCCACGGAATTTGCCGTGCCCGCTGCAACCCTTCTTGCTTTCCATCCAACTTGCTTCCTTATTTTCGATACTTTCGCCAAATTTTATTCTCCATGCTTGCCCGGCCGTGTGGAAAGAAGCAGAGCGAGTCGTGTGCACGTTGAAAATTATCTACAAAAATGAAACGTTCGACCGCTTCGTCAGAAACGGAGATAAAACGCGCTGGTTTTCAACCGCGAGAGATGGAAATTAGACCAGCCCTCTCTGTCACGAGCACAGGACAGTTTCCGCGGCGGGAGCGACGTTATCCGGAGGATTCAACGTTGTCGGTCCCAGGCAACACCGGCAGACGACTCGCAGAATATACGTCGGCCCTTAAAACCTTAATGAACTCTTGTCTGCTGTCGAGTAAAACGCCATCCGGAAGAGTCCGCGTAGCCGGAAATTAAGCAAGTCCCGAAAACGTCGCGTATCAAAAGTTGAGTAACTTCTTGGCGTGCACGTTCGGTACGTAAGCGGCGTTAACGCGCAAAGATACCGGGCTGAAGTCCAGTCGAATCGTTTCCCGCGCCAACTTTGGACGTCCACGGAATTTAAATGTTCCGGCCATGACCCAGCTTCTCCGCTTCTCCGTTTCTTAATCGTCCGTTTACCAGCCAGCCGTCTCTAGCCATCTCTAGCCTCTAGTTTCGTCCGTATCGTGACAACTTTGCTCGAAGATCACGGTGGTGAGNTTTTTTTTTTTTTTTTTTTTTTTTTTTTTTTTTTTTTTTTTTTTTTTCTCTTTCACACGAAATATTCAACCGATGGAAATATTCAGCGCACGAACGGCCCAGCAACGTGGTCTCGGTTAGGGAACGGTGTGAAACGAGAAGGCACAAAGTACCAATTTCAAACGTGATCTCGCGGCTTACGTTTAAGGCTGGAAACTTTGTAAACACGAGTCATGAAGTATGCATGGTTCGCGCGATCGAACACGCTCCGGGCGCGCCACTGCCGCGTTCGACTTTCTATCATACTGATGCCGCGCGCGACCGGAAACTGATCAAAGTTTTCTCGCTACGGCGGGATTTCAAATTAGTTATTTATACGCCGCGCGTGAAAGAAAACGCATAGCTTTCGGATAGGACGGTCGAACGACGGAGATGGAGAACGTCATCCCGTTTTCGCTTTCACAGTGACGCGTCGACGTGAACTACATACACTGTCGCAATTACGAACGAAAGATTGGAAATTAGTAAAACGGAACTGCTCGTTGAAGATTTTCTCAATCGACAGATATCGGAGTTGAAACGAACGATACTGCATCGCATTGTGTCGCGTTGTTTGTGACTTTTATTAACCTGTTAGCTGTGGTCGGCCGCTTTCAAAAAGTGTGTATTTACATTGTCGCTAGACACGATGACGATTATACTGGTTAAACACAGAGTATGTACAGCTACTGTAAAATTGAATTAAATTATAAGGAAATAATACTAGTCTTTTTTTTTTGAAAAATCAATAGCAAGAAGATATTCAGAAATGATGTAAAAAGAGCTAGCCAAGTCTAGTGGCAAAATATTCTAAAATGTCTAAGATTTGCAAAGATATTTCCCACAAAAAGTTTAATCTGAATAAGAAATTCGTCGTTACCCCGAAAATTGCCATTTCTTCGTACTCGTTATTCGCAGCTACCAATAAGAGGTTAAAGGGGCACGAAGTTTGTCAATTTTCTGCTGCTTGTATCGAAGATTGCAGAGAAAATTACGTTAACGCGTTAATGTACAGCGCGTTTGAGAAGTTCTCTCAAGATTGAGAATTGACGAAACAAAAGCGATCACAGATACCACGCAGATGCGAGCGCGTTCCGCTTTCGACCTGCAGCACGCGCGTAGAACTGCGTCGTCGGATCTTCGTGGCAGGAAAATCCGCAAATAATCCGCATTAGCTGGCTCCGCAGGCTCGGAGCTTCATCCAGTAGTTTCATCCTAACGCGGTCAGACAGCGCAGGCATTATTGCGAGAGAAGCGGTGCACGCCATTATCGCGCGATAGCGATTGTACCGGCCGTGTGTTGTCTAGCATCGGGGCAAAGGTAGTGGAAGAAACGCTCACAAGCAATGAGAGAGAGAAAGAGAGAGATGAGAAACACGTTGACGAGATAAAGGAAGGAAAAAACAGAGTGCACGTAGCTGGGGAGAAAAGCGGGAATACAGGAATGCCAGCGGAACGAAGACGCTCTCAGAGGGGAGAGAAAACACGCGGTATTGTTTCACGCTACTTTGTTATGCGACTGTTGGCCGCCGAGGGGAACCGTGTCGCCAACCTGACAACCTACATCGGGCACGGTCGGAATCGTCGTTCGCGCTCCGCGTGTATCCGCGTGCAATAGGAAAATAAGTGGCCGCAAGCGGCAAAAACGTTCCACGACGGCCGAGAGATGGACGAGCGACACGGGGACGCACGGATGCAAAGGGACGGCCGCGTGGTGGATCGAGTTTATCGCGCGGACGTGACCGGTTCGTTGTTTTTAGGATCAGGCATTCCTGTGCATTTTACGCTGGCGCCAGAGATAAGCGCCAGATTCTAATTAGGATTCAACGGACTTGGAATTTATCGCCCGGCGAGGGGAGCCGCGTACTAACACAGTTTGCGACCCAGTTCTTTCTCTCTTTTCATTTTTTATTACTTTTTTCTTTTTTTTAAATAACCGAACTGGAAAAGAAGAATTCTACGTTTTTCACGCGCGAGTAATAGACGCTGAGAACTATTCTGCAGACTTGTGCAATTTCGAAAACGCTTTCGCGCAATTATCCGAACGCTCGATTCCCAGATTATCCGCGTAATTTCACCCGGCACGGTGGTGTTCACCCGAACAGACAGATCCGCGTCAAGCAATCGCGTTAACTGCGACAATGAAGTCGCGAGGACACTCGACGCATGGACGAAAGTCGGTCTTTATGACGTCAATTGGAAGAAGGACGGCTACCAGGGAATCGGTAGGCGGACGAGCGGGAGCACAGGGAGGCAGTTTTACAGGGATTTTAATTCGAACGAAGGAGACGACACTCCACGGCGAAACTCGAGCGCGGCACTTGAGTCGCTCGGCGATGAAAGCCGGCCGCGATGTGTCGTCGCGTATACGTCGAGATAACCGGCCCGTGGATGCCGCAAATTACTGGAATTTCCAAGTGGTTGACAAACCACGTAGGTGTGCGCTCTCCCTCGTGACGGGTGGGAAAAATCCCGTGGCCGCGGCAACTTTCCGAATTTCGTCGTAATTAGTGCGCGGCATAATATGGCGCGGGTCACGGATCGAGTGAAGTGTTCAAAGCGTTCAAACTACCGTTGGCGTGGAGTGGAGGACCGCAGGGTGGAGGACAAGGGTTTGAAACCAGGTTTGAAAAAGCGTGGAGAGCGTGCTGGAGAATCGTCCCGGCCACGTCTAAAGCCACCGGGAAAATTCATCGAACAGGGGCGCGCGTGTGCGCACCGGCTCTGTCCTCGGCTCTCTGCTCTCCTTGTTTCACCTTTTCTCCGCTTGTCCCCCCCTCCTCCTCTCTTTTCCTCTTTCGAGAGCACTCGCTTGGATATCGAAAACAATTTCAATTTGAAAAGTTTAAATACCCCGGCCGGATCGGTGGAGGGGAGACAGCGGCGGGAGAGGAGAGACGCGCGTACGCTCGAAAGAGGCCGAAAAAGGAGATGGAATGGAACGAGAACGTCTGTCAGAGAATGAAGGACAGGGAGTTGCCAGAAAGAGAGAAACGGAGAGAAAAAGGGAGAAAGAGAGTGTGTGCGTAAGAGAGAGGGAGAGAGAGAGAGAGAGAGAGAGAGAGAGATAGG
>NIPQ01049219.1:0-10092 GCA_002806875.1 Lepidotrigona ventralis hoosana | reverse complement strand
ACCCCCAAAAAAAAAAAAAAAAAATAAAAGAAAAAAAATGATAGGAGCATCTAAATTTCAAAGCATTACAATATCGATCGACCGGATAGTTTATACCCCCATTCTTTGCAATAATGCCGGTGTACGCGGTATTCGCGTAATCAATATGCAGGTTTCCATCGAAAATATTCATGGCAGAAAACCGACTGTTTCTTCATGGAAAGCTGCCCATTGTTCCCTGTAATCGAATCTACGAGCACCGTTATAGGATGAGGGGGAAAGGGAGGGAAATAGAGAGAGATAAAGGGAGAGAAAAAGAGATCTTATCGGGGATATTCACAGTAACGCCCGTGTGCCAAAATTTTCTACCGTTTTTCGGTATCCGCACTGAAATGTCAGCGAAACACGAGCAACCATCTTGTTCAACAAACCGTGGTTGTAATTATTCCGATCCGATCTCGACGATTGAATGCCGATACATACGAGGTTAAACCTCGTTGTATCAACGGAAATGCTACTCATTTTTTCGACATGCAAACACGTCCTTTGACGCGAACACCGTGGAAACGTAATGTTACAAATGTGATACAGAAATACGATTGGCCGCGATGATAGAAAGTTCCGTTTTGTACGTTTTTCGGCGAGCAACGAATCATATAAGCTACAAATACCTCTATTTTTCCAAGTGCGAAACTGGAGAGAGATTGGAAGAGGAATACAGGCGAGGGGAAATATCACTCGAAAGTTCGACCGGAGTGGCTCAATTTTTTTGTCAGAACTGGGGAGGGGGAGAGGTTACCTAAAAAAAAAGAAAGAAAAAAAAAGGATAAAGCTTCGCAAGTGACTGCGTCATAATCCACTTAATCCATCCATGCAATCTATGCGAATCTGTGCCAGATTTAAAAACCTAGAAGTCCGCGTGTTGCGCGCTGCGGCGATTACGCTCCGTAGTTTGCAAAAATCATCACGCCCGGCGAAAGGATAAAAAGTTTAATGCGCGCCTCTCTAGAAATTACGTAACGTGTCATGGAGAGGGGGGAAAAAGGGTGGAAAATAAAAAAAGAAGAGAATGAAAGAAGAGGGAATACTACAGAAATTTCAGCATCGCGCCACGTCTATTTTTATCGTGTCCACTTTCGCGTGAAACATTTTTCCATGGAAAGGAATTACAGACATTTGAATTAAGAATCATCGCAACATAAAATGGATAAGATCGGATGAAAGATTAAAAGAGGACGATGAAAAATTAATACGCTATCGTTTATAAATGTCCAAACAATTTTGTTCAATTTCTGAAGCGGTACGAATTAATTACAAACAACATTTGCTACCAATCACGCCAATAATTAATAATTTAATACAGATATACACTACTAAAAACATTCACCATTTAAATACGACTAATCGTATCGATTCATCTTCTTAGTTAAAAAAATCGGGGAAAGAATTTGTCGAGTAACGAAATAATTATAAGACGATTACATTATTACAATAATTGCCTTTCAAAAGTAAAATTGAATCGGATCAGCGATAATACTCTGTTATACGTAAGCGAGTGTATAAAGAATAAAAACGTTACAGTCTGATTTATCCGTGATTCTATTAATTAAGGCACGTCTTGTTAAAAATAATTAAATATCCGGATATTTTTCAACGCTGGTGTGTACGCACGATATATACGCGAATAATCGCCCGCGTGGTGGAATATCGAGCGTCGTTAACAGGACAAACGTGTTCCTCTGACTTGCTGTCTGGCTTTGTGATTATCGAACGGCTGGATAAACGGCCAATCACTTCGTTAAAATTATATAAAAGGACGGGGGACTGTGTGTCGTTTTCCGATGTCCCGTCGCGTCGTCCCCTGCGGTCGTATATGCACGCGGGACACGATATCGATGTTAATTGGAGCGACGATTACATTTTAAATGAAACCTCGAGCGTATTTTTCCGGCGAGCGAGCAAGTCGAATGGAAATGCAAAGAGCATTGTGTCAAGTTAAAAAACTGCCTGTGCCGCTATTTACCCGCGTAAACACTGTCGCCAAATAGAGTCAAGAGGCGGCCTTTTATTAAATGCCAGGGTGAAAAACGTTTCTCTGCTGGCCAGGAGTGGATACGCGAATCAATCCGACAACGAAAGTTGCATAACACGGTGTTTTTTTTTTTTATCGTTTACATGAACGATTAGCGGAAACGGCGCTTTAAGAGGGTGTAATAAACCATCATTTAATACGAAGAATCGTATCGGCCATGATCCTTGCCGAACAATTAACAGACTGAATCAGACAAACGAAATTATTTACACGATCGATCGAATATTAATAATGACCCTTCCCAATATTCATGGAATTGTCCACGATTAATTATGCAATACTGTTGTCGATGATACACCGCGCTGGTTCTTCGTTTGATCGGCGGATAGAATTTATTTTCGTTTACATTTCGCGTAAATCGTATCGTTCCCGTGGAAAATACACGTTGCACGTGCGGCGAGGATTTTCTAGAAAATTTGAAACACAAAGAGCAGAAATATGGCGAACACTGTAAATAACAAGAACTTAATTACTATTGTTGAACTATCGAAGTTTAGGATTAAATCAGACCTTCAAATTCATTACAATCTTCATTTAAATTCATTTAAATTCATTTAAATCATTCGAATTTTCAATTTCAATAGAAGAATGAAAAAAATATAAAGTAAAATCAAATACCATAGCTCTTTAGTCGCCTAATACAGATGATCATAAACATTTCTAAACCAACTATATTTGACGATATTATGCTTGAGGATTTTGAGGATTATAAATCGATGTTTGAAGCAAAGGAGAAAAACAGCGGCGGAGAGAATGTGCCACTGGTTCAATTTCAAAAAGTAATTTCCACGCTTCTCATTTGAAGGACATCATACACGAAGCGTCGTAATACGACCCTGCGAACTCTTCCAATCACTGGGGGCTAAAATCGAGAGAGGGTTTCGAAAATATTCGTAATACTTTTTTCTCGCGGCTGCAACGCGCGGAGATTTATGTGGAACAGTGTCCATGCAGGTGTAATTAAACGTCGAGACAGTGGTGTTGCGCGATGAAACGCGTAGGCATTCTCTGTCTTTGTCTTCGACGGCTGTGCATACAACGGCAACAGAACGAGAGAGAGAGAGAGAGAGAGAGAGAGAGAGAAGAGATGAGGGAGGAAGGGGCTGAAGCTGGACAGGGTGGCCATAGAGAGAATCCAACGGAGCTTCGGCGTTGTAAACCATGATTGCGTGTAGATTACAGACCACCCGGTAATTGCTAGCGGCCATGCAAAACGCATGACAAAATGTTGCCAGCTAGCGTGAGATCGTGAAAATATATCCGACTCCGAACCATTGTCCGCGTCTTCTTTATCGTTCACGGAAACGGCCGAAATAAATTTCATTAATGCGGTTCCGCGCGCGAAAGAGAATTATTTGTTAAGCTATCGCCGGAGGAAAAAAAGAAAGACAAGGAACGAGAGCGCGGCGAGAGAATTGCTGCAAACGTTCGAAACGAGTTACGAATATGTCGCGAAATAAAAAGTCGAGTCGACGGTCGTTGTTATCGGTTGGAACATTGTGCGATAATTAATAATAACTAAAGTGGATTTNTTACAAAAAAAAAAAAAAAAAAAAAAAAAAGAAAACGCGAGCGTTGCATTATCGACGAAATCGGAGCGAACCGGAAGCAAAGTTCATTCAGCGAAACATTCAGCAACCCTTCTTCCCATCCGCAGACGAGTTTACAAGCGAATTAACGGTACGATTAATGGCCGAGTTGCCAGTTAAAAAGGCCACTCCCCTTGGCTGGTGGCGCGATCCAAGCGTTTAGCCAGCGGTGCATTTTAATTGGAAGGGGCGCGATGATAAGGGCAGGGAGTAACTATGATGATGCATCCGTGCTAAATCGTATAATCCACAACGGGGTGTCGGAACAATGGGACTGCTTCGACGAAGATAGAAGGGTCTATTAAGATAGGAATGGTTGTCTTTACAAAAAAGTGACGAACCTTAAAGCTTGGAACACGACTCGAGTGTGATTGTACTATCCGCGAGTCGTTAGAATCAGGGCAACGAAGAAACTAGGACGAAACACCTCCTCGTCCCCCTTCGTTCTCAACGGGTACGTGAGATGGAAACTGCCATAATTTCGTTTAATTATTCCGAAGCCGCGTCGACCAATTAATTAAGCGAAACCACTGTGTTTCGAAACCGTTCAAAAACCAATATACGAGACGTTGTTCCAGCGGGAAATAAAAACTTATATAATTGCGGATAGAGGTACGAACGGGTTGCCTCGTTATTTCAGAAATATCGAGAGGAACGAAGGGGATAGAAGACGTTGATTAAAAAAAAGGTAGAACGAAAAATCTGGCGCTGTGTCTTTATTCCGTGCATTTATACCTCTTGGTTGCTTGTGCACTTAACTTTCACGATGATTACTTGCCGGCGTCATTACTGGACTTTGACTCTTTGCGAACCGGAAACGGGCGGAGTACCAAGCTATTTGTCCTACTTGGCCTACATGTATCCGTAATGCGTGTAAAGTGGGAGTTATAACTTGTCGTTTTTCAAAGGGACGTTTTTCTCGAGAAGCTTTAAAGCGCAAGGATTTACAAGATGCGAGTTTAAGAAAGTTTTTTTGGGAAGTGCCGGGAAACGTGCGGTAAAATGGGATCGTGCCTCGTCGCTTAAAACTTTTCATCGCGTTATAAAGATTAAGAAATCCAGAAAATAATTCCCCCCGATTTCAATGAAATTCTCCTTTCACCGCGTTTCACAAAGGAAAATACCATCTTTAAAGCTATCTACAATTCATAGACAAACACTCTCTCCTTTGATTCAGAGCGAATTCTGTAATCCCTATCGGTCAATTACGGATCAGTCTCGGCGAGTACAATCTAAAGGGTCCAGAAGTGCCGCCGTCGAAAGAAGAGAGGGTGACGAACGCTATCATGCACCCTGGCCACAAATGCGGAAAATACGTGGACGATATTGCCCTTTTGGAACTCGCAAGGCCGATCACTTGGTCGGAGAGCGTGAAACCCGCCTGTTTACCTGTGGCCACAGGGAAACCAGGGTATAGCGCCTTCGGCGGAGAGCTGGCCAAGGCCGCTGGATGGGGTTGGTTTGGCGAAGATAGATCCAAATGTAAGTAAATAATTCCGCTTCGTACCACAACTCTTCCTTTTGCCTTGGTAATTCGCTTGGGAACCGTGGACCGTTGACATTAATTACTTGGCGTTTCATCGAATTAATGGACGATATAAGATCGACTGTAACTCGGCGAGAAAATCGTTCTACTATTAGTTCTACTATTTCCAAGCCTGTTTCAAAGCGGATTTCCCAGCGAACCAATAATTTTATCGTCGAATTAAATACGTATAAAGGCAGGAAAAACTTGCTACACAGCGCGGCAGTCGATCTGTTTTCGATAATGATATTGTAAGAGGGGAACACGAAAGTAGAACAGGTGTGCCGCGAAAGTTTTCTGCCAACGACTAAGTAAGCGAATTCTACTTTGGTCGAAATCGCGTTCCACCAAAGTTCCTGCTCGCTGCCTTAAATTAATGGGGCAAACATCGAGTCGAACTTTGACCAAAAAGGACCCCCGATGAAATCAAATTTCTGCTCAACTCGAACGCTTCCACATTCACAATTCGCATTCCAGAGCATTGGAAGCTCTTTTGAATAGACCATGGAGGATATTATACTGATGATTCTTGACACATTCATTAATATTCAAACTTTACTAAAGAATATACGAACAAAATTTATGGTTCCCTGTCTTATAATATCTCTCTGTTTCAATTTTCATAATTTATCGAAGATTATCAAGTTCATCGACTACCTTTTAAATATAATACCTTTAATCAGTTTATTCTAGTTATATGCTGATTATAATCGTTTTGATGAAACTCTTTAATTATTTATTGTACGTCTGATATCACCGATTTTCAAATATAACTTTCGAACATTAAATGTGCAAATGATATCACATGTGACCAATGTGATTCCTATATAAATAAATGAATTCCCAACAATTAAAACAAAATTAAATCTCGATTTCAGGCGTCCGATTAAAAATCTTTTATCAGCATAGCTACTCATCTATCGAAATTAAAACTATTCTATTCTATTCTATTATTTTGTCTATGCAGATAAACGAGCGGACGTGTTGCAGAAAGTAGAGGTTCGCGTGATCGAGAACAGCGTGTGTCGCGAGTGGTACGCGAGTCAGGGCAAGTTGACCCGCGTGGAGTCGAAGCAAATGTGCGCCGGCCACGAAGAAGGTGGCCGCGATTCTTGCTGGGTAAGTGAAATCCTTTATTATCTATCCTCTCTTTTATATACTCTTGCTCAAAAGTCTTGGGACACTTTTTACGTTTAATGTTGGGTATTTATAATAAAAGTTTTCAATTGCACGTGCAATCATTAATATAACATTTGACAAATTCTTTGTTGAATAAAGTATTATTTAATTTTCTCAAATTTGAGATAAGTATGACACTCACCCTAAAAACCTTTGAGCAGAAGTGTATGTGCCCTTGCGTGCATCGATCTTCTTCTCACTCATGTGCAACTGGTTAAGCAGAGGACCGCATGTCACTCGTTCGTGTACGAAATTCACGCCCTGTCGAACAACCGCGACACGAATTTCAATAAATATCCGACGTACTCGGGTAGGTGCGTATGCAGGTTTGTTGAATTAACAGGCAGAGATTGGACTGGATCTCCGAGCAACAGAGCAAATCGCTCAACCACAAAACAGCTAAAGGGACAGAAAAAAAAAATGGATCAGGGATTGAAAACCGTAAAAAAAATATGTTAACAAAATATTGCGGTTTGGTATAACGTAATTATCGGAACGAGTAACTGCGGGGAAAAAAGGGTTTCCAGGTATTTCCAACTCGATACATTTCATCGGGGATTTACTATTTCGTTCGCGGGTCATTTGACGATTGTCTTCGTTGAACCAGCTCGCATTGTTTTAACGTTTGACCGTTCACGGTTAATCAGCAATGGATAATCACACATTAAGACAAAGCTTTGAAATTATTAAATATAAATTATCACATGTGATTATCACAATGATTATAAAATATAATTGTTGTTATATTTATATTTCTTTAGTTGGCAGGCAAATGAGTACAAATCAGAATTGTTAGTTTCGCAGAAAAGTTCTTATAATATTTTAATTTAAAGTGCAATATCAAACCAGATGTTTGATTTTGGACTTAAAAGTCCATTGTACTTTTTTGCTTGTTCATCAGAGATTATTAAATAATTAAATAATTATTAAATAATATTAAATATTATTAGATTATTAAAATGTCCCACATGAGTAAAATATAAAACCTATGTTTATATTTAAAAAAATGTGAATTATAATAAATACTAATCTGATATTATGAAATTGGAAAAAAATAAGTTCTACTGTTTGGATTTTCCGTAAAAATATATGATATGTATGTATCCTCTTCTAGGCTGATAGTGGCGGACCTTTGATGATCGGAAATCAGCCTGATAACGTGATGGTCATAGGAGTGGTCTCATCAGGAGTTGGATGCGCTCGACCGCGACTTCCGGGTGTGTACACTCGAGTTTCAGAATACATATCCTGGATCACGCAACATGTACTATGATGAAATGAAAATTGAAGATATCATTTGCTTCATTTCGTACACAAGACTATGTATCGTAGGCATGTACTTAAAAAGAATTGTGTCATAGAATTTTTTTTTAAGAAGTTTAAAACATAGAAATCAATGTCTGAACTAGCTTTATTAGAGATTCTTAAGTTTTTGGAAGATTACTTTGAAAGATAAATAATGAAAATTAATATAAAGTGTGAGATACCAATTGTAATATATGTTTTATCGATAGCAATGAATTATTGCTTATAGAACAAAGTTAGTCATTATTGTAAAATATAAATAATTTACGAGATTCGTCTTTTTATCTAGTCAATATTTATATTTTAATTATTATATAGAAAATAATATATTATAAGCAAACTGCCACGAAAGTATTGTAACTTAATCATATAATTAATCGCGTAATTCTGTACAAAATTTTACATTTTAATGTAAATTCATCTATTCAATACATCATAATATATTTTATAAATTATATTCTTCTTTGTTTCCTTGGTCTTGGAGGATTGTATGATACTCTAGTATCATCCGTGATAGAAACAACGTTTACACCTGCTAGCTGAAATCCTTTTATGGCACCCTGAATGAATATAAAAATACTTATTAAAAGTACATACATGCAGAAGTTTTTAAAAGTTTAAGATGAAATTCTTCACTTTTCCTGAAGAGTACTGCATGCTTCTGAAGTATAATGTTAATTTTTTATTAAAATAAAATTATACATTTCTACATTTACCATTCTGCCAGGTCCAATTCCCTGTATTCTCAACCTCACTGTTCTGAAGCCATTGTCAAGCATATGCTGTTTTCTGAAGTATAATGTTAATTTTTTATTAAAATAAAATTATACATTTCTACATTTACCATTCTGCCAGGTCCAATTCCCTGTATTCTCAACCTCACTGTTCTGAAGCCATTGTCAAGCATATGCTGTGGAAACGTGTAACATATTTATATTAAAATAAAAATTATAGGCGTTGATATTATTAAGAAATCTTTCTCACTTTTCCAAATGTAACTGCAGTTTGTTGTGCTGCAATGTTAGCACCCTTTCTTGTATTTTGAAACGTGTAACATATTTATATTAAAATAAAAATTATAGGCGTTGATATTATTAAGAAATCTTTCTCACTTTTCCAAATGTAACTGCAGTTTGTTGTGCTGCAATGTTAGCACCCTTTCTTGTATTTTTAAAACCTTCAATTCCAGCCGAATGTAACATTATTCCCTTTCCTATAAAAATTGTTACAATAATACAAGGGTTACAAACACTAACGAAATGATACTGTTATTTTAAAACTTTCCTTTATAATCAGTAAGGGACATTATTGTGTTGTTAGGAGTTGACTTTACATTAACAATATCTAGTTGATTATACGGCTTTCCATCAAACATTTGATATGGCGTAGAAGCATCAGGGAATAATTTCTTTCTGAAATCAACATTATGACAATATTAGTATGACACAGATAACTAACTACAATGAAATACAACATATTGCAAAAGTTTGCAATATGAATACAATACTTGTATAACATGGAACACTTACGAATCTGAATCAGAAATAATGACTGTGTCTTCTCCATCCATGACTATATGTTTTTCTTCTGTAACTCTTATTTTCTGACTTCCCATTCGAAATTGTTTCATTATATTTGAGGTTATATGAATATTTCGAAAACTATTGTACTTCAAATAAGATAATATCGTACAATTTTTATTAAACATAATACTTTTTATTAAGGATCCTGTTGCAAATTGTAAAGTGGACAAAATCATCTTCATATACGTATATATTTTCAATTCAAAACTAAATTGACGAACTTTCCGTATCAAAACAGTAAAATAGAGTGTGCTGCACTCTAAAGCTCATTTCAATAGGCTTGAAATCACAATCATTTTAAAATTTATTTAAATTCACAAATCAAATAAATATTCAGGAAGAACAATTAAATAATGTTCTAGAATTATACATATGTGGGCATCTATCTTTAGTCAATGATATAAAATTTATAGCATTGATTAATAGTAAGTATAGTATAAATTCACAAATCAAATAAATATTCAGGAAGAACAATTAAATAATGTTCTAGAATTATACATATGTGGGCATCTATCTTTAGTCAATGATATAAAATTTATAGCATTGATTAATAGTAAGTATAGTACTACTCTTTCACCGTTATATGACGCTAGTGTTTAGTGTTCATAAATACATCAAATTTTCATTTAGAAAAAAATCAAGAGGACTGATTTGTGAATTTTTATAACTGCATTCTCTTAATTAGATTCACAGCTTTCTTTCTATATTAAATCTATTTAATCTACAAAATACATGTATAAATATTTTAACTTAATTTCTCGTAAATTAAATTTGAAATTTGGATCAAAGTTGTTCATAAATATAATTAGAGAAGCGTACAAGTCTCATACATGGATATGA
>NIPQ01049198.1:0-10057 GCA_002806875.1 Lepidotrigona ventralis hoosana | reverse complement strand
AAACAAAAAAAAAAAAAAAAAAAAAAAAAAAAAAACGCGACCTAATTGATCCCTGAAATGTGTACGGGAGTTGAAATGTACGAAAGTAGAGCAATGCCAAAGAAAAGAAAAGGAAACATCAAGAAATATTTATTTTCTTAGATAGTTGAATTGTACTCTTTTCTTTTTATTTTCTTGACAAGGAGTTCTGTAACACGCTGTGTCTTCTACTGTATACATGAAATATACACAAGACTCTTCCATGACGGTCAAAAATTCGCCGAGATGCACGAAGCTTCATGTTCTTGATTGCCAATGACTTTCGCGACTACTGCATAACTTTTAAACACAATAGGAAACACGTGGAATGTACAAAAGTCGCGGACCGCCTGTGTTATCTAGTTATTCGTGTTGCTTGCGAGTTTCTCTCGCGCGTTTCGTTCAAAACTCGCGTTCTCGTGTTTATCGGGAAAAGGAAAACGACGAGGAAGAAAGAGAGAGAAAAAAGAAAAAAAGGGAGGAGGAACGAAAGACAAAGAGAGGTACGTACTCGGTACTCGGTTACAGGGCAACGCGTCTTCCCCAACGCTGGCGAGCGTTACACGAGTGCAAAACTCGAGGCTTCAGAGTGTAGAGTTCACGCCATCGTACCCTTCCGTCCGTCGTTTTTTCCGAACGTGGCGCGCCACGGTGGTTCACCGGCAAAAGGGTCCATTCTCTACACACACACACACACACACACACGATATGCACGCTCTACTTGCGAGCCGATTGACGGAGGGCTCTCTTCTCTCGTCGTTACCTCGATGATGCGGATGACGGCTTCACGACTCTCACTGCCTCGCACGTCCTCTTTTTCTCTTTCTCTTTCTTTCTTTCCTTCCGTCATGCAAGAAATTCCTCCTCGAAGATCGGTCCTCGCGAAGCTCGTTTCTCCCTGCAGTTATCTATGTACCAAGTTGGACGACTGGTCTCGATGTGGTTTCGCCGCGCCCGCGAGGGAGGTTTTCAATCGATGAGTGAATATTCTGGCAAAACTGTATCACATCGATGTACCGATTTCAAGACTCTTTTTAAAACGATGTTAGCGAAGAATGAAATGACAGCCAAATATATATTTATACTGATTTTGATCTGAATAGAAAATGGCACAAATAGAGAAGAAGTGTGTTAAAGAAATCGTCGTGATCCACGTATGTAGGTTGTTTCTATCAACGTCTTCCTCTTCAGAGAAGAAGATTAGTTTCATCTTGAACTCTTCTCATTTCAGATAGTTAATGAATATATATATTCATTAATAATGTGAATAAAGAAACGGTGTGTGTACAAACAAGCCTTCTTGTACATGGAGAGACAGTCTCTTCATAGACAAGAAGACATGTTTGTACGCTTCACTAAATGTCTTTGCTAATTCCATCCTCTTTTCCCTGCTAAAAGTAACGTATCATCATAGTCGTCATAGTTTTTGAAATAAGTTTGAAATTCGTTTCCAAACTTGCGTGTATTGTGCATTACACAAAATTGTATAATCACATCTTATAATATAATCAATAAACTTTCTGCACGTAATATATGAATGAACTTCTCGTTCATAGTTCAAACTAGTATAGTAGTCTGCAAATACGAAAATTGACCTTAACACCATTGCACTGTAGAGGGTTTAGATTAGGTTTAGGTTAGGTTATCTATTTTTCGATATCCAGCGAAATTTCGTTTCCAAACTTGCGTATATTGTGTATTAGTATTACACAAATATTATTTTATTTATTTATATTATATCAACATTGATTCGTAACGATTTCAAATAGACAGTTTGAGCGAAATTTTTTTTTTACCTCGAAAAATTGCTTCGCAGAGAAGAGACGTTGTTCGTATTTTTGTTGTTCATCGATTCATTCATAAATTTTCGTTCTGCTCGTTCCTCGGCAGTTCGAAGCTCGAGCTCGCTCGAGCTCGTGTTGCGAAACGAACGCACAGACTGGAAGAATAAATAGACAAAGTCGAGGCGTTCGCGGCCTTTCGTTTTCCTTCGTTGTCGGTTAAGGCCGTCGAGAGGATATTATGCAGTGATTCATAATCGCATGCAAGGAAAAAAGTCATTGCTCGTGCAAGGTACAAAACCAGCTTCGTTCAGCCGTGCAAGAAGCGTGCAGCATTCCCAGGTCAGAGAATAACGCGAAATAACGGAAACCGCGTACAAAGATTCCATTTTTGCCTCTCCCGGAGTGTCGCATCCTTGTAAACTCGACGCGTCGGATTTTATCGAGCCGCGAATCATATTCAATCGGATGACGTACCGTCTACGCTGTAAAAGTTGTATCAATTATATTTGTATCGTGTATAATTTCGTGAAGGACTCGCTCGTTAAATAGCGCGCAGACGTGCTAAATTCTGACTCGCGTTTATCATTGAATTTAACATTAAAACTATCGAACGTATGTGAAGCATAAAATTTCCATCAGAGAGACATTATAGTAAGAAAAGCTTTATAATACAATAAATTATACGAGCTTTTATTGTAACCATCCTCGAGACAAATTGCCGTCAAATATCTTCTTAACCATTAGGACAAATGTAGCTTCATACTTTTTTTTTTTAGGAAATTTTGAAACCCAAAAAAATTGACACGTATTATACTATACTTTGCTTCCCTTAAAATCAAACAATTTTTCATTGGACGCATAATTTAAAAGTTACTTCAAGCGTGCAAGTTACGTGGATCACCCTGTATATTTCACGAAAAATAATTTAGATCTTTAAAATTTCTTTTGATATCTGTTCCGAACGGAAATTACAAATATGCAATATGTTTAATATCTGTAAAATTATACAATGTTCAATATCTATGAAATTTCCAACGGAAATTATAAATTGACCATTTCGACCACTTTGGTCTAATTCTAGCGTTAAATATTTGTTCACGTTTGCAACGAGAGAAGCTCGGTTCTTGTCCTGAAAAACTGCAATTTTTGCCTGTCTGGCAGATTTCGTCAGATAAAATATTTAATTTCTACGAGTGAACTGAACGACAGAGAACAACGGAAGCTCGTCCAGTTATTCGTGTTGATTAAATATTTTCGTCAACGGCGACGAACTCATCTGATTGCTCTAATTGCCCCGAAATCTGCAGAAAGAAACGGCGATCGTCAGTGTGAAACGACACTGGAAAATGTCACTTTGAATTGTCCACGCGGATAAGACGAATTGATCTTGGAAACAACTGAAACAAGGGTATCAAACAAGCGACGACGAATTGACGAAAATGTCGGCAAACGAGGGTGACGAGGATGAAAATCCTGCGATCGAAGAACCCGCGGTGCAGCGACTACCGGTCTGTTTACGCGAGGCGCGCACAAAGTCGAAGTTTAACGAAGATCTGGGTCAAGTGATGCTTGAAATCCTTGAATCTCGAGGGAAACCAGCTCGAGGAAAGAAACGTTCATCTAGCAAATAGGAGAGCCAGAGAGAGGCAAAGAGCAGCGGGGACGGAGGGTGGCCTCGGTACGCGCTGGCGTTGACCGAGGTCGGTTACGGAACATCGACAACGAGAGCTCGAGGCACACGGATCTCTCGCTCTCGCGAGCGGTTGCGATTTAGCCAAGAAACGCAGGATAAGAATTCCTCGCGCGCCTCGCTGCTCAGCTCGCTGTCTGTAGGTCACAGTCAAGATGCACTTTACTCCTTTCCTATCGCGGCCTCGCCACGGAAAGATAGAAACAGTTGGTGGCGTAGCGTTCGTCCATCTGCCGATTCTTCCACGATTCTCCTTTCGGCTCTCGAAATTTCGAGAACTTGTCAGAAGCTTCGAGGAATCGGAAGCGATCAGCCGTCGCTCGAGAATTTCCTAAGCAGTTGAAAAGGGTCGAAAAAGAGCAAAGACACGTCGAATCTCTTGTATAGATCTGATAATCGCGTAAAATGTAAGAATATCAATCACATGAAAATTTTCGCGTCAGAAAGAGAAAGTGAGATTTTTAATTTTCAATTCTCCCGAAGCGAAGCTGAACGAAACACGTGTAAAACGGTCTAGTCGAAGTTAAAGACACGAACGAACATAATTCTGAATCTTCTTTATTCTCGACGTTTCGGAAGAAAAAGATCAGGAATCCCTCGATGGGCGAAATTTTCAATTTTCTAAGCAACCTGAAGAAATGCTTGAGGGAGTTGTAACTTCGAAGTAAAACGGTCGAAGTTTAGTTAAGATAGAACAAAAACACGTGTCGAATAAATCTAAATCGCGTAATATGAAGGTACGCATGCCTAAAAATTCGCAAAAGATACCTCGGAATATTAGAAATTGCGGAGTAATCTTATTAGAATAGTTTTAGTTCAACAAGTGTCCAACTCAACGATTATTCAGTCATGCTTTTCTCTCGATCGTACACTTCCTGCCGCTGTTCTTTAATATCGTGTTGACGATAAAATAAATGTGCAATTGCACGAGAAAGTATGGCACCGGAGGGTGACGAAAATTTCGAATCTGTGATTCGAGAAGGAGTTTAGAGAAACAACGGGGACGTTTTATCCCGACAGATGGCCGTCTAAAATTAGTCTAAGAATATATATCGCGAGAATTCACAAGGAACCACAAACAACTATTATTCATTTTAATTTATGTACAACGAGATGTTTGCGCCGACATACCGGTTGTTTTGATTCTTAACAACTGAAATTGTTCGAGCCATTTTCTATAATTCTGATCGTTAGAATTGTTTTGTACGGAAGACATATTGTTAGGCTTCTTGTCACACAAAGGAACTTATTATTCTATTTAGATATGTTTGAGTCTATCTACTTTAGATAGTTTTTCCATGCTTGCAAGAAGTCCCTAACGTCTTCCGTACAAGATAACTCTAACGATCAGAAATTAGAATGTATTAGGGGTATACTCATAAGTCGTTTTTTTTTCTTTCAAAATTGCCATCCAGTGACAATAATTTAATTTATTAGAACATAACCTATATTAACTTATTAGAACATAACCTATATTGACATTTAGTGTGATTAAAACTCTTAGATGAAATAAAATTTTCTACAGTAAACCAAAACACGATATTACTCATGGATACCCCTAATTTTATTTTCTTCCATCTTCTTTTGCAATCGACGTGGTCGCTGTTGAGCACGTTTTCAAGAAAACTTTCTGTCGGTCTGTACGAGATAGACCACTAAATATTCATCTATCTATCTATCTATCTATCTATCTATCGTTCGTCTATTCTCGTCCATCCGGAATTAACTTTTCGATCACCGACGAAAGAGTTCATTCATCCGGTCTGGTCAGCGAGCATCGGTCGTTTCATTCATCGCGAGCCCGAAAGAGCCTCCGCCGGCGCAAAAATACCATCCGCGAGTAGAGATATATACGCGCGACGGCGATAACACATTGCCGCGACTTGCACTAGATCTTGAGCGCTTTCAATGACAAACGGGCAAGACGCGAGACGCGAGAACACGCTGCGTTTGGCTGGCGTTCCGCGAAATCGCCGGCCAGCCGGCGTCCTACCTACCGTATAACGATAAGGGGAACTAGGTCGTTGAAAAATTCGACCGATACCTCGGGCGAACTAGGTGGAAAAATGACGACGCGATAGCGCGCTCTCGCTAGCGAGTACTCGCGCGAGCGAGCGAGCGTCTCGGAGCCAACATCGAACCACCGCAGGGACTAGGCTTATGTAACTTACAAACGTCGCCAGAACGTGGTACGCTCCCACTTTTCACTCGCCGTCTCTTCTTCGCCATAATCGCCGCGGATATTTCCGTCACGCGTCGCATCGTCGACCTTCCGGCGCGTAGACGCGAACCACGCTCCATCGAATCGCGTCAAGGATCTTCTACGAGTGTCAGTGCCTCGCCCGGCGTGTGTCAAGCATTTTTCTTTCTTTTCTCTCTTTTTTTTTTTTTTNTATTGGGGAATGAAGCTGTAGAAGGTGCATGACCTAACCTAGAATGGAATAACCTAGAATAATCACATAGATTAAAAAATAGTAATGATGATGATGACATTTCAGAAAGCAAGAGTAAACTTTATTCGGTGTCACTGTCGCCGCTGTTTCAATCCAAGGTAATGAACCGTTTCTTTTCAATTGGCACTCAAACTCGTTATCCTCGTCGCTTGAAATGCTTGCAAGTTCGACATTTTCATCTAATTAATGTGAATCTTTTCAAACGATTTGCTCCAAAATCACTTATCGTTTGCCAAGTTCTTTATCAATTCGACGTGCTTGGACTGTATGAATGTTAGTTTTAAAAAATTCTAGGAAAAGTATAAATATCCCGCGTAAATTATAATATAAATAATATTATTGTAATTTATATAATTTAATTATAACGTAATGAAAAGTGCCTCCGCGTAAACGAAGGGCCATCTTCGCGTTCAAACGCAACTGGCAGTGTCAGTTTTCATCGATCCGGCTCTCGATCCCTAACGATCGAGAGCCATCGCATAAACAACGCAAGATAGTACGTAGCTAGTTTGTCGGGTCGATGTATTCTCGGTTGTTTATTTAGGCCAGCGGAGGTGAATCGCTCGGTTGAAACTGGCATGCACGCCGGAAACGCGACCGCAGTGGCGAACTCGATGGCTCGCGAAACACCCGGTACCTTGAAAATAATGGATCCCGACTCGCACTGTCGCATTGTCTAGCCGTCTAGCCAAGAGCGAATGACGGAGAAAACGGGGGTCATTTGTAGAAAAATTCATCGTCTATCTAACCCGGGCCTGACAATATTAATAGCTCGGTGCTGAGTAGTAGTCAGTAATAGTCGTCCTGTGAACACTTATTTCAGAGAGCAAATTCCAGTAGAGTTGGTCGTCCATGCTTCATTCTCCCTTCCTTCGATTTATCATTATCAGACAAATTATGAAAAAGAAACGTGCTAAGAACGTGCTTTTCTCGACAGACTTTGCAACGTAGTCATCCTTGATTGCGATTGATCAAGAATGAACCCTCTTAACTCTTTTCACTCGAAGTACGTCCTTTCCGAGTCGTACTTCGTACGAATCTAGCCAACTCGGATTACCTTTTTTTTTTATACATTGTACGATGCGATTTTTTTCTCAAATTTAACAAACATCGCCATCTAGTGGCAATAATGTAAAAAAAAAGAAATAAAATTTTGTACAGTATCAAAAAACGACGTGAGTATTTCTATTGTGGCATAGAGTGAAAGCTACAACAACGATAAGGAGAACAAAAGAATTTCAGAGAGAAGAAATTTCTGAGTCAAAGGTCCTTAATAATTTACATAATTCATAAATATATTCATATTCACATTCATTAATTTATAAACTACGCTTTTTATTCTTATTCATAAACTATACTACTTACTGCTTTTTACGAAAGTTGAAAAAATGGTAAACGAAGGAATTAAGTATATTGTTCTAGCAAATCCGCAATACACGTCCTCGAAGAAAAAGATGCAATCAACAAAGTTTCGCGTTAAATGACATTTGAATGATTATTTCCAATGCCGTGCCATTTCATTTGAAACGATGCTTCAATGCTAAATAAATTGGTAAATGATACGAGAGACAAAGTTTATCGAGAGCAAAGGGATAAAAGCACGAGTGTCGTTTCTTTACACGGACTTTCCAACGGCAATATTTGAGAGAAGCGACATTCGAGGAATGGCCCCTCCGATCGAGCATCGTCGTCCGTGGAATGCGTAAAGACATTCGACTCGTAAACAACTTGATCGATTTGCCAATTATTAATCTTGCGTAGGCGAGGATATCTAAAAATATCTAAGAAAAAAAAAATGGCGTCGTTGTTCAAAGCAAGACGCGTTTCACCGTTTGTTGCACCTTTGACATTATTCGTCGCGTCGTAATGGCGGAACGCCCGAACGTCCCAACGATACATGTGATCACAGTTCGCAACACAACAGGTTGCGTTTCGATAATCACGGCGGAACTTGGCAGAATTGCGAAGTAGTTAAACCAATATGGCGGACGAATTTCCTTATCGCCAGATATTCTTTCTCTTTTCTTTTTTTTTTTCTTCAAACACGCCACACTCGCGAAATCCGAATGATAAAATGGAATGTAGGTTGCACGAGGGAAAATACGTTCGTCTCGTTTAGCGGAAACTGCAAACGGCGCACGAGGCTTGCGTAACCCAAAAACCAAGACTATTCTCGTATACTCGCGAAAAATATCCGAGATTCGAGCTTTCTACAAGTTTGGATAATGAAAATTGAAAACAATTGCCTCTCGAATTGTTTCGTTCGAGCTTCGAGTTTTATTGTTGCTTGTTACCGAACGATGTGATGGAATTACAAAAGTTTTCGGCATTTGCCGCCGAGGCGGACGTAACCGGCGCGACAGCGTGAAGGAGCCGTCACGATGTAATCGTGACTGTATGTTTCCATCGATGAGTTCGTGATGTTCGGCGTCGTTAAGATTAATCCCAATAAAATAGTCGATATAGAGAATCTCATCCTCTGCGTTGAAACAGAAAAAAAGTAGGCGCGTTAACGCATAGTATAGAACCACCAGACTGAAAAATGAGTAAAGTTGAGTAATTGAATAAATGAGTAAAATGAGTAAGCTTGTAATTTTTCACGGTAGTTTTATAATGGCGAATATTTGTGGACTTGAACGATTTTCGTAAAATATCACTTGTATGAAACCTAACCTAACCTAATTCTTTTCATTCTATTGTAACTGAATTTAGACCTTTTCCTATTCCTCGCAATTCTAATTTCTCACCGGAACTAACGAAGTGAAGCATAAAATTTCCATTTTGATCAAACGAAACTCGTTAAATAAAGAAATTTATTTTATTTCTTTGTCTTTGCTTATTAAACGGAATAGAAAATATAATTTTCAACTTTCTAACGATAAGAACACCTCGAGTAAAGTCTCAGGATCACTCTTAAACACATGAGTCTAAAGGGTACGTTTCGTACCGGAACTTTTTCAAACAGTTATTCGGTGCACTTGAACTCTGAAACTCTGGACACCTATCTGAACTTGAAATTTTCGTTCGAAGGTGAAGATAGAGCGATTACCGATACGTATGGCGGAACCTGTTACCCAGAAGATTCTTCGTTCGAGCGTCGATTTGTTGGCGAGCCTCTGAGGAGAGAATTTCACGGAAGAAAATGTATTTCCTACGTGTCGGGCGTGAATGAATGGTACTCACTGTTCGAGCGTTTTGTCCGATCTATTTCGACGCAATCGAGAAACAGTATTCCCGGCGAACTGGCGTACGGAGGACGTCCGACTCTCGTTATATAAATCGGCGACGTTCCTTGGAAAATTTTCTAGAAAATTTGCATGTATCATCGAGAAATTCGATAAGGAGCGCGAGAGTCATCGAAATTTGTAATTAATAACACTGGATGAAAATAGATAAAATTCAGTATTCTTTNTTTTTTTTTTTTTTTTTTATTTTTTTTTTTTTTTTTTTTTTTTTTTTTTTAAAGATAGCATTTCAACTGGTCAACTAATTATGCGGGAAAATAGTCGTGGAAACGACTCGATTTTCTCCGTTTCACGTTCGCGAATATTGTATCTCAGTCTGCTAGTCTGCTTTTAGTACTTTTCTTCTTTTTTTCCTTCATCAAAGATTATTCCAGTATCATGCATCAGGAATATTTTTCCTTTTTTTTTTAAATTAAACCTTGTTTCTTATTTAACGCGTTGGCTAATCGCGCAAAAAACTCGCGTGGAATAATTGATCTCTCTTCGTTTCATGACGGTGAATATATCTTACCCAGTTTGTTTTTTTCCCGCGAAGATTATTCTAATTCCATTCGTCGAGAACTTTTTTTCAGAAATTGAACTAACTTGTGTCAGCCAGTCGTACGGGGGAAAAAAAAACAAGAAAAAAATTGCGGAATAATTCATTAATCTTCGTTTTTCATCGTAAATATCTTAGCTAGTCTGCTCTTTTTTCTTCTCCCCCTCTCCCCCTTCTCGAAGATAATTCTGACTTTTAATTAAACTCGTTTCTCGTTCAACGTGTCTCGTTCATTTCTACTCGTTGAAAATAGTTGAAATAAAAAACCGTGTAAATTCAGTCTCTCTCTCTCTCTCTCTCTCTCTCTCTCTCTCTCTCTCTCTCTGTAT
>NIPQ01049191.1:0-10131 GCA_002806875.1 Lepidotrigona ventralis hoosana | reverse complement strand
AAATGATCTTTACGTTAATTCGAGTATGAATTATTTCATCATTTGACTACTGAAATCAAATACCTAATTATTTATTTTATACTTGTTTCTATAAATAATTTCTCAAATATTTTCTGACTCTATTTTATAGACTTTCGACACAAGATGAAATTGGTTTTCCATGTTATTTTTAAGACTGTTACTTTTCGTCTTTATTTTAAATAAAATTTGTCTAACCTCGTCTCAGCGTAAGAAAGCACACTCTTACGGTTTCAGTTTCATTTCTAATCAAGATGAAATTGGTTTTCCATGTTATTTTTAAGACTGTTACTTTTCGTCTTTATTTTAAATAAAATTTGTCTAACCTCGTCTCAGCGTAAGAAAGCACACTCTTACGGTTTCAGTTTCATTTCTAATTCAATATCAATTCACAGAATAATTTCTTATATGTATATTCTATCAGCATTATGTTTTAAACAAACTCTTCTACACACATACACACGTTTTGCAACAAATGAAATTCTAGAAGTTACAAGGTACTAGTCCTTTCGAGTAGAGTAGAATGAGTAAAGTATTAAACGATATGATAGTTAATATAGTAATACAGTATTATTAGTTACAGAGTATTATAGTAGTATAGCAGTATAGCAGTATAGTATAGTAGTATAACAGAGTAATATAGTAGTATAGCATTATAGTATTATTAGTTACAGAGTATTATAGTAGTATAGCAGTATAGCAGTATAGTATAGTAGTATAGCAGAGTAATATAGTAGTATAGCATTATAGTATTATTAGTTACAGAGTATTATAGTAATATAGCAGTATAGCAGTATAGCAGTATAGTATAGTAGCAGAGTAATATAGCATTATATTAGTAGTATAGCAATATAGCAATATAGTATTATAGTAATATAGTAATTATATTAGTAGTATAGTATTATTGGTTACATACATAATAGTATAGTATTATTAGTTACAGAGTATTTTTTCGGATAATGAGAGTTTGCTGTGCCAAAACGTGATTATTTCTTTCGCACGTGTATAAAATTAAATACTCTTCCTTTCCTTCTTCTTCTTCTTCTTCTTCTTCTTCTTCTTCTTCTAGTCGAACACGTTGGACGGAGGCAGATCTTTTCGCAAAAATATCGTGCCGCTTGAAAGCGCCATTTTCGGAGGGAGCATAAATAGATGGTTATTTCATTATGCGTGAATGTCGCCTTTTTGAAAGCATCTTAAATTTCTCGAGCGACAGTTTTTTTCTTCTTTTAAGCCTCTCTCGGAGGGGATGGAGAGAACGAGCGAAAAAGGGGTGCTCAGGTGCGTCCTGCATCTCTCCACGACGACGTTACTCGAAAGTCCTAGCATTGACGCTGTGAAATTCCTCCTGCTCTTATCTCCTTTCGAAATTTCGTTATTTCGTCTGCCATCTCCCAAGCGCGGATTCATCGATAGAACGAACGGTGTGTACCACCCGTTTTCCTTCCGCCCGAGTTTTCCTAGATTCGCGACAATTATCGCTTAACGTGCAAAGCGTTCTATAATTTCGGCGAAACTTTGATTCGACAAGAGGGAAGTTGTTCCGATGCTTTGTCACTTGGTTGCTAAGTTTTGATTGCGTTACTAGCTCCAGCTAGACTTGACTTGCAAGTTTGTTAAACATTGACGCCAGTGTTGATCGCGAATGTTGAATCTCAATCAGGGGGAAATTAAAAATTAGTAGTAGAAATGGTATTGTGAAAGTTCTACTGCGGGTCTAGATGATGCTTCCTGAAATCGTCATGTCCATAAACAAACTGAAGCGACGTTTGCCGATTACACGTTTGTAGTATGTGTATCGTAACACACATTTATATATTTACACACCTGTAACTGATATACAGATTTTATGCATTTATGAAAAATTATAAAATATTTACACAAAATACACGAGAAATATATACATAATGCTAGAATGTACAAAAATATCTATTATAAGATATCCAAAGTAGAATGTAATATAATGTAGCTCTCTACTTTGTAAATAATATTTATAAAAATTTCAAAATGCGTAAAATCTGCATCTTGTAATATATTTAGTAAAAGGCACAGATATGTTGTAAAGATGGTCTCAATGGATATTGAGAATTATTAATATAGTTATAGAAGATGTGCAAAATATCCAGTGATAAAATACAATGTCTTGTATTATTTTGTAAACAATTTTCTAAATCGAGATACGAATTTTTTTTAAATTATATTTTGAAGAATGTGAATTAACATAGACATCAGTAGTCCATTTGCCAATGTAGTTTACTTGTTAATATAATGAATATTTTTGCGATTCCTCATGAAATTATTAAATATCTTACAATTTCTATATGTCATTAGATTTATTTCAAACTTGGCCAATGCACTCATTGCACTGTTCATCAAATGCTTATACACACACAATATACTAATATACACAATATACTAGTATACACAATATACTAATATACACAATGCACTAATATACACAATATACTAATATACACAATATACCAGTATACACAATGCACTAATATACACAATATACTAATATACACAGTATACTAGTATACACAATATACCAGTATACACAATATACTAATATACACAATATACTAGTATACACAATATACTAATATACACAATGCACTAATATACACAATATACTAATATACACAATATACCAGTATACACAATGCACTAATATACACAATATACTAATATACACAATACACTAATATACACAATATACTTTATACACAATATACACAATATACTTTATACACACGCAATATAATAATTCGAATATCGTTCGTAGCGATGAATACCAAAACTGCATAACACATGGTGTAATTACCTAATTCATACACATCATTGCTTCTCAACGTGCAGTTTACCAAAGCAACAACAAGCGAATGAAAGTAGAAAGGAAAAATGAAGTTAACGAGACTAGAAATATTTAGGTACGCAATATCTGAGTACGCTCGAACGGGACGTCACATCAATCGCGACGCTTTAAACAGCGAACGCGCGTAGTAGGTGCATTAACGGCAAAATCGATAACAGCAAAAATCAAGCCGCGATGTTAGTTCTGGTCGTTGACTGATTTCACTTGATCGTTCCGAGCTGCCCTTCTCTCTACACCGGGCACCCTTTCGTTGCACATTACGCAGGGAAGATGTACGAGGGGAATATCGACAGGCCAGTGTCCGCTGGAAATTGTCGCAGTGCCTTCGCCAGAAGGGCCAGAGGAAGCCGNAAAAAAAAAAAAAAAAAAAAAAAAAAAAAATCGCGACGGCGCGCAGTTCTATGAAAAACCCGCGGTCAACGATAGAGATCGATAGAGATCGCGATGTCGCGGCACCGGCCATTTTGCCATTCTGTACGCGGTACGAACTCTACGACTACTGTCAGTCAGGGTTATTTATTGTCCACGAGTGAAAACTTGTAAACCACGCGAGCAAGTCCTTTCTTTTTCTTGTGTTAATTTACTGTCGATGAAATCAATCTGTAGCTACTTGCTCTTCTACTGGGCAAAATTTATGATGATGCTGCAATTCACTGGAAACTATTCGATAGTATTTTTGTTCTATAGTATTGTATTGTAACTTGTAGTATCTTCTATGCGAATTCAATACTTTTCAAAATTTCCATGAACGTCATTGAAAAGAATTTGTTCTATATAGATAATTTTGTCTATTATTCATCATAAATTATTGGTTAAACAATTTTTTCCCTGTCATCAGAAGTATTTAAGATTTAATACAAACTTTTGGCAATAAATCATGCAATCCCACTGCTCACATAATAAGAAAGTTAGGTGAGTGTAATAGAATTAATAATATGTTTTTCCTTGCACAAGAATGAATAAAAAAGAATTTAAAAAAAGCATTAACTTTACGTTCAACATTAAATATTAATTTCAAAATATTACCTTAGGTAAATACGAATGAAATATTAATTTAAATCGTAAACTTTTGCGACGGGTGAATTTTTTCGATATCAAATTATTAATAAAATTAATGAGAAGTACGGTTACACGCGTGCAAAGAACGGATGTTTAAAATTCACTTTCATACTTGTTACTCAATCTGTTTATGAAAACATGGAATATTTGCCTTGCGATTACGATACGTTACGTTGAATTTGTCGCAACGGTCTCAACAAATAATTTTTCAGTACAATGGACGCGACGTATTATCGATGAAATTAATTATTAACTCGCGTAAATACGATTTAATGTAGTCGCTGTTGTATGTATCGATGTAAAGAGCTTATAAATAATTTCCAATGACGTAGGTGCAATTCGAGAAGCTTGCCATACTTGCGAAATTGTTATTTTGCTCACAACTTTGTTGCAAAATTGATTTCAACTATGATGCTATTATTTTACAAGGCTTTTACGAAATTGAGGCTTATTCGAATCTTTTCGAAAGATGAAGAGCAATTAAACAAATGAACGTCTTGGTAAACGTTTCGTTATTATACAGAGAAATATTATTTTTATCTATTTTTAAATAAAGCATGTAGTATCAGACGTTATTATATACGAGTAATATACCTATAACAATAATAATATATAAATACTAGGATATTATACATAATACAATACAATAATAATAAAATTTATATCACGAGGGCATGTGTCTTATATTTTAATATTAGAGCAAATCTTTCGTCATGTACGGATTAACACTTTTTCACAGAAAATAAAAAAACAAATTTGAATTTCTTTTACTCATTTAATTGACAATATTAGAATATATACGCTTCGAATATTAATATTTCTCGTTGCGGATAATGATCCTCGATAATGATCCTCGATAATGATCCTAATGATAGCACATCCTATATACATATATACTCGCTATATTTATAGTAATAATATTTATTTACTATTAATATTTAATTTAATATTATTTGTTAATAATATTTAAGCCTATAATATATATATTTATATATATATATAGCCTATATATATTTATTATGGCTAGAGGACAGGCAAGGTAGCGCTATCACTGTTGCAAGCTATATTCTCGAGGCATATCAGCCAGCTTTTAATTTCGATCAATGATTCATAACGACCGATTGTCCTCCCTTTCGTTACGCATGCATCGCGAGCAGTTTACATAGGTGGACAGCGCCCCGTCTATAGTGAAAGCGGCTACTTTCTGCAACGGTGAAATGTTGGAGCCAAGTGAAGCGTTGGACCCCATGAATAACAAATGCACAATCTCTAGTCTCTACTGGCACCTTGGCCCCTTACTTGGCGACGGCCTGAGAAGTTTTCCTTTCCACCCTCGGAGCCGTGGAGCGAGCCTGGTGGAAAACTTTTAACTGGATACATTACCTGCTTGACTACCGCCGGCTTTCCTTTTTTTTTCCCTTTTTTTTTTATCGCGAGGGAAGGCTTTTAAACTCCTACGGTACCTTGGCCGTAGCTCCGCCGTTATTAGAGATTTCATGGTGAAACCAGGGTGGAGACGGGAGGGGGGGAGGGTGGAAATAATGAATAATTGTCGTGACCGTGGTCGTTAGGGCTTTTGTTCCAACGAGCTTGTAATTCTTCGATTCCTCCCGATCCACGATTTGTAAAACGATTTCCTTGAATTATTGCCGTTACCGCGATCGCGTCCCAATTGCTCTCCCGATGAATGTTACGAAGTTACAATGAAATACTCGGCTTTCACTCGTTTCGCCGAGTATTTGGAACGTTAAGGATAGCGGTGTGGGGAGGGGAGGGGAGGGGGGCTGATTGCATTTTAATGGAATTTTTTTTAATTTCCTTAATTACTGTGCAAATACAACAGCAAGTGCGGCCAGGCCGGCGAAAGTATTATAATAATAATATATTTTCCTCTTCAATCGTTCGCCTCAGATTACAATAAGAAGATGAAGCATCGAATTATTATTCTGATGTATACAAATTTGCTTGCGAGCTTTAAATGAATCTTTTCAGAATCAGAGGTTTTCTCTCAAATGAGGGAACAATGTTATTTGATATTATTTCTGTAAAGGAATTTTCTCATTATTGGTACATTGTGATGGATTGCAAATGTCTAATGGACGGTGCTCGAGTAAAGAATGAGAATATTTACACAATTATAAAATAAAAACCAGCGAAAATATACTAAAAATAACATTGATAAATCCGGAAATAATTTAACAAGCTAAAGTTCAATAAATGAAATTTTGCCTCCAAGTAAATAGAGAAAGAAATTTACACTATAAGAATACACTATAATAAAATACACTATAAATTTACTAAGAAATTTACACTATAATACATAATAAAGAAATTACACTATAACACATAATACAGAAAATTACACTAAAATACACTAAGAAATTTACATTATAAGAATACACTAAGTGAAATTTGAGATCCGAGTTTCTTAATATCTCTGAATTAATTTCTAAAGCACCGTTGGACTTGATTATCGTTTCAATAAGTAAAAATATTCTATTTATATTTGTGTTGAACATATCTGAAAGATAATTTGTTACTTCGACGTATGACAGTAATTTACTGCAGCCGTTGTTGGTGCAAGCACGATGTTACGACCTTGTGATTAAGCAAGCGTGCTTAAGGATTCAGCTCTTGAAGTACAGGTCTGAGGTTAAGAAACTAGGTTCACCAGATTACTAGTTTAGAATTGTTTGTTTCGTTCCGAGTGGACAGGTCAGAAGCTTTGATTCTTGAAAACTGTGACGAAAGTTGATATTCAAAAATTGAACATTTATAAGAAATATATTTAAAAAAACTATGGCATCATTCTTTGCTCTGGGAACTTTAAATTAATAACAATGGACGTAATTTGATAATGATCTATGATATTTACATATTTTCTAATAATGAAAATCATTACAAATATTGTAGAAACTAAATAAGATACATGGAATTGTCCACTGTCTCTCTTTTCTTGTTTTACAACATTAAAAATTTGATCGATAAATTTTTATCTGACTGATTCATATGTTTAATAAAATATCTGCATACGGGACTAATAGTTGTGTACAATCTCATGTGTACTATTTATAGTATATTATAGTATAGTATAGTATAGTATATATTAGTATTAGTATAGTATATATAGTATAGTATATATTATAGTATACTATTTTATTATTAATAAATAATAATCTTAAGCGTTAATCTTTTTACGGAACTGGTGATTAAATCGGTAATTGGCTTATTAATGTATCTAAAATGATACTTTTTACAAAATTACGTGTCCACGATTTTAATGTAAAATTAAAGTAGCGATCGTTAAACTATATATTTAATTAATGATACAGTGGAAAAGAGGGATTTTTATTAAAAACTTCAGTTCTCTGAATTTTTTCTAAAAGTACTGCAAATTTTATTTAAATGCTTATTTTTGGATATTTCATACAGCTATTTCTTTTATTACGTGCAATCTGTACGTTATCGAAATAAATTGTTCGATGTAATTTATTGAAAAAAAGAATAACTAAGTCTCAGCAGTATACAATAGAATTAGAAACTATTTGAGAAATTATTTTTAGAAACAGATGCAAATTATGAAATCATTTTATTCGATAACCAAGTAAATAAATAAGTTGGAGAAAAAAATCATTTTTTCTTGTTCAAATGAAGTAAAGTAGAATTATCTCAACGTCGAGTCTGATATGCAAAATGATATATTATTTAAGCAATATATTTTTCCAATATTTCACTCGATTAATACCTATTGACAAACGACGAGTATGAAGAAAAAAAAAAAAAAACGAAGTGAAAGTATTTCGAAGATATTAAATTACACGTCTCGCGTGCATGCCGGATACGAATGATATGGAACTACTTCCTCCAAGATGACATCGTAATTAGTAACTTAAACAAGATGAATAATTTCGTTCTTGCCAAGTCTGGGAAATCAGTTTTCAACTGTTTCTCTAAAAGCGTTATTCCTCGTCGGTACTTGCCAACTTTCTTCACGGGGAATCCGTTTTTCCCGGGATACTTAGAGGAACTTTTATATAAATGAATAAAATTATTCCTCTATGGAAGTTAAATTACTTTGAGAGGAGTTCCCGGTTAAAAGGAGAAATTCACGATAGATAAGTGCAAGCATAGCGCATTCATTTTCATTTTAATCCGGCCGATCTTTCCAACGGCCTATAATTTCGCATGTGTCAATCTTATGGAAGTCGAACTGGCGTTTACATTGTCGCTTTGTATGCTTTATATACGAATCCATACGGTTAAATATTCGTCGGCGATAATTCGTTAGTTTCGATAAAGAATTAATATTTTACGTGAGAATGTTGACTCGATAATTACAACGGGTTACATGTGAAAGCTTGTAGATGATAATGATTTTCTTGTAACAGCGACAACGTGGAGCAATGATTTTTAATTTGTAATAATTGTGCGTGGCGCGGTTTGCACGAGGCAAGGGAGATTATTTTAAAGGGTCATTATGCAATCGTGCGACAGAGAAAAAGTTTTAATAAAATCGTAATTTTACATATTTATATCGTTACGTATCGCGTATTACCGAACGAAAGTTCGTGTTTTCCCGTGTGCGAAATGTAGTTGCTCATAAAAGTCATCCGGATATTTACCGGAATTCTTGATGAATACATTACGCAAAATGTATGGACATTTCATTAACATTGTATTGAGACACGAGTTCCATGATTATATTCGTCAACCTGGAAATGTACATGAGAAATCGAAAGTAGAAAATATGTGAAAATATTCGAACATTCGTAACAACTTTTCATCAACATATCTGTCTTCCTTATACACTTTGGCATTTGAAATTTAACAAATTTAATTTAGACGTACTACAATTTCAATATTTTTGTCATATTTTTACTATGAATAAAATAAGCAAGTATTACGAGTATTACAATATTAATGGAACGAAAGGAAAATTGGGATCCCTATTATATTGTATATATTATACTATACTGTATTGTATTATATTATATTGTATATAATAATAATAATAATAATAATAATAATAATAGTAATATATTATATTATAATAATAATAATAATATATTGTATTATATTGTATATAATAATAATATTGGAATCCCTATTTTATTGTATATATTATACTATATTGTATTATATCATATTTATGTCCTCGGCCAAAATTGGGATTTCTATTATATTGTATATATTATACTATACTGTATTATATTATATTATATTGTATATAATAATAATAATAGTAATATATTATATAATAATAATAATATATTATATTATATTGTATATAATAATAATATTGGGATCCCTATGTTATTGTATATATTATACTATATTATAGTACTATACTATTATTATAGTATAGTATAGTATTGTATAGTATTGTATAGTATTGTAGTATAGTACTACAATATATACTATATTGTAGTACTATATTATTATTATTATTATATTATTATTATATTGTATATAATAATAATAATAATAATAATAATGCATAATTTTCTTTTCGTTCAATTTCTAATTTCTTGATTTCGTTACTGCGAAAGAAGCAATCTAAATGATAGTTTGCAGTTCTATTCTTACCAAATGCAAGCAAATCAGAAAAGAAGTTCGTAAAGTAGCAGACGCAGGTCCAAAATTCGCAATGAATCGCTCATTTTCTTCAATTGTCAGATTCTCATCAAACCTGTATTAAGTGAAATCATTCTATCTGCATTGCATCTTTCTTGTAATTAAGAAAACTGTGAAAAATTAATTACTTCGCGACGTGTTTCCACATTGTTTCTTAAAGGATCACTTGATCTTTTTCAGCTCTATGATGAATTATTCTCTTATCTTCGCGCCGGAGAAAGCATGTCTCTCCCCCTCCTCTCCTCTCCCCCCTTCCCGTTCAATGACGATTTAATTCATCGCTCGCAGTTATATTAAACCTCGCCCAAAGGGGTTAAACATTTACCAAATAAAGGAATGCCGGCAAGATCTACTCTTTTTTTTACTCTCCTGCTCTCTCGCGTAATGAAAATCCACCACTTGAAAAATTAATCGCTTCGGAAACGTCCGGAAGGCCGTTCTCATCCGGTCCTGTTCACCGGTAATTAATTCGTTTCTTTCCTTTTCTTTGCCTCCTCATCTGATTTTCGCGTCGCTACTTTACGTATTCGCGGGGGGGGGGG
>NIPQ01049186.1:0-10090 GCA_002806875.1 Lepidotrigona ventralis hoosana | reverse complement strand
TAAAAACATATCAAATTTCCTAAAAATATTTATATTATAATAATATTTCTTTTCCTTCTGAAAAATTTAATGTTCACCACTTATAATATGCAAGTTCATTGGTAATCCGTGATACTACAATAAATGCATGTAAGTTTTTTTTAGCTTGACAAAATTTAGATTAAATTTCTTTTTAATCTAAATATTCATTTCAATACTCATTTCTATAATCTCAAAGATAATATTTCTGAAAGTTGCATTTTGCACAAATGACATGAAGAAAATTCTGCTATAGTCAGGAATTAAAATAGGATTGAAAATTTTAAAAATTTTATTTTTATATATAGGCACCTAATCGTGAAATTTAAAACATATTATGGCTTCAATTTATTCACATTTTTAAACGAATAAATATTTTTATTTTATGAGTAATATTGTATTTTTATAGTAGTGAAATTATAATTGATTATATTTCAAGATGAAAGATGTAATTATGACATTCTTGGTTCTTAGAAAGTTGTATAAAAAATTTTATAAAAAAATTGTTTAATCTTGAAAATAAAGAATGTTTTAAATTTTTGAATCAGAGAGGATATACATTCGAGACTTAATTTAATAACAAATTGTTTATGATTATGCACAAATAAAGTTCTCGATGCAAAATTCACTAGATGCAGATTCACAGATTATAAAGTCATAATTAAATTCTTCCCATGAATAAATCGATGAACTTTCATGAAATAAATGAACTGCACAATAAATGTTGATACAAGAGACATGGAAGATAAAATATGATTAATATAAGCATCTTATATTATATATTCATTGTTAGACTATTTATCAATTTTATCGCTTCCCTCTGCAGATTCCACTTGTGAATGGTCGCAAAATTCGAGTTGATCTCTTATCAAAAGGAAGAAAAGATTGATTGTAGTTGTTAATTGAAAATATGGTAAAATTTATTCAAACTATGAGAAGTAAAGATGCTGTACAAATCACTTCTCATTGCCATTAACATATTGTTGTGAGATAAATTTTTAATATTTTTACTTGAAAAAGACGAATTAATGAGAGATCAGTGAACAGTGTGTCAGTACATCGACACGAACATTTCATTAATTTAATTTTAAAAAATTTTCAAAATTTCTAGTGCTTTTTATTTGCCTGTTACAAAAAGCAATCGTTGATTTATTATTATATGTTACGTTTATTCATGTTATATGATACACAGATTGTTATAAATTATATAATTATTTATTTATTTATTTATTACTTACTTATTTATTTATTTACTTATTCATTTATTTATTCATTTATTCACTCATTCATTTATTCACTTACTCATTTACTCACCTGTTCATTTACTCACCTGCTCACTTGCTCACCTATTCACATACTCATTTAATCATGTAGTCATCTACTCACCTGCTCACCTAGTCACTTGCTCACCTGCTCTACTACTCGCTTTCTCATTTTGTCACCTACTCATTTACTCACCTACTCACTTGCTCACCTATTCACATACTCATTTACTCATGTAGTCATCTACTCACCTGCTCACATAGTCACTCACTTGCTCACTTGCTCTACTACTCGCTTTCTCATTTTGTCATCTACTCATTTACTCACCTACTCACGTACTCATCTACTCGCCTGCTCATCTACTCACTTGCTCAGCTACTCACTTACTCACCCGCTCAACTATTCAACTACTCACTTACTCACCCGCTCACCTATTCACCTACTCAAGTACTCATTTACTCACATGCTCGCGTACTCATCTACTCACCTACTGGAGTACTCATCTACTCATCTACTCATCTACTCATCTATTCATCTACCCATCTACTCATCTACTCAACTACTCATGTACTCATCTACTCATCTACTCAACTACTCATGTACTCACCTACTCATCTAGTCACCTATTCATCTACTCACCTATTCATCTGCTCACCTACTCATTTACTCACCTATTCACGTACTCAACTACTCGCCTGCTCATCTACTCACTTGCTTACCTATTCAATTACTTACCCGCTCACCTACTCACCTACTCGCGTACTCACCTACTCACCTACTCAAGTATTCATCTAGTCATCTATGCATCTACTCGCCTGCTCATCTAGTCACCCACTCATCTACTCACTTAGTCACCCACTCATCTACTCACTTAGTCACCTAGTCACCTAGTCACCTATTCATCTACTCGCCTGCTCATCTAGTCACCCACTCATCTACTCACTTAGTCACCTAGTCACCTAGTCACCTATTCATCTGCTCCCCTACTCATTTATTCACATACTCAATTGTTCACCTACTCACTTACTTACCTCCTCACTTGCTCACCTGCTCACTTAGTCACCTGCTCATTTACTCATCCACTCATTTACTCACTTACTCATTTATTCACTTACTCATTTACTCACCTACTGATTAACTCACCTATTCACTTAGTCACCTACTCATTTGCTCACTTACTCATTTGTTCACTTGGTCATTTGTTCACTTACTCATTTATTCACTTATTTATTTATTCATCTACTCATTTATTCATTTACTCATTTACTCACCTGATTAACTCACCTAGTCATTTAGTCATCTACTCATTTACTCAGTTCCTTATTTATTCACCTACTCTTTCGCTCACTTGCTCATTTGTTCACTTAGTCATTTATTCACCTACTCATTTATTCACTTATTCATTTATTCAGTTACTCATTTACTCACCTATTGATTAACTCACCTACTCATTTAGTCACCTACACATTTACTCACTTCCTCATTTATTCAACTACTCATTTACTCACTTACTCATTTATTCACTTACTCATTTACTCACCTACCGATTAACTCACGCACTCATTTACTCACTTACTCATGTATTCACTTACTCATTTACTCACTTATTCATTTATTCACTTATTCATTTATTTATTCATTTATTTATTCACTCATTAGTTATACTAGATATATAGACTTATAATACAGAGTAATACAGAGTATAATAAACCGGTATCTAAGACTTTACATAAATAAACACTGTTAAAGATATGCTGCTTTTTGAAGAGAATATTATATTTAAGCAATATTAGTCTCATAACAATATGCATGCAAAAACATGATATAAAGTATGCAAAGTGCGGATTTCGATTCCACTTGAAACATGTAGAGACTTTTAATATGAAATGTATATAACTTTTGTAAATGTCTACGATATAGAATAATTGCAAGGAATTAAAAAGGAAATGAAATAAAATTCATTCTGAATATTGACAAATTCTTGTACACAATACTACGAAAACGTATTGTAACTAACGCTGATTAAGAGTCATGAAGCGAATATTAAAAATTATGAAAGCTAAAAAATTTGATTGCAAATTATTTGATTGCAAAAATTATTGTTCAAAATTGCAAATTATGATTGCAAAAATTATTGTTCATTCAAACTTAAACCGATGAATATTGCTCGTTCCAGGGAACTAACAAGGGAACAACTATTCAACAACTATATTAAAAAATTGATTTTAATTATTTAAATCAGTCGTTTTTAATTATTCTAAATGTGAAAACAACTTTATGGGTTTTGATGTTAATGGTAAGAAAAATGAACTTGTACATGCGATTCGATGATTCAATTATACTCGTTCCTGGTCCCAAGCCAAATCGTTCAATTTTACGTCCTTTTTTTTCCTAGTACAAGAAAGCGAATGAAACAGTATGTCTATATTCTATTGTGAACCCTGCGGTACTGTACAGATGCGGTGGCTGTACAGATACTGTGTACAGCAACAAACTTGTGCTTTACCAATACCTAGAATGCAAGAAAAAATGAGAAGTAATGAAAAATGAAAGAAGGATATTAAGAAAGAATTTCTGAAATTCCAATTTCCTCGAGGTTGACATTTATTATGCAACATTCTTTCATTAGGTGCAAGCGAATTCAATCGATAGCTAGCGTGCAGCCATAATTTTCATCCGTTGGAATTTAATTCTATAGAGAAGCGACGCGATGGAAATTCCAGTAGACGAGACTATGCCGTAAATAATAAATGAATGCGAGGTATCTTGGAATGGTTCAACGAAGTTTACGCTCAGACGCACTTCGACAACCGACATGGACGTGTTTGAGAAACAGTACAATACTTACCGTATCGTATCGTGTATAATAGGACTTTGGCCATACCATAAGACGATTTATGTAATGATTAAAAGGATATTCGTATGTATCATCTTGTTGGCCAATGTAGTGTTCCAGGTAATGTTTCAGATAAAATTATAATTTGTTGTCAGTATATATCAATTTTAATATTTTATTCGATCGAGGAATATAAAGTTTCTTACAGAGTCTATTTCTATAAAGCCTATAAGTCTATTTCTATAATTTCTTCTTAAAATATATACATATGAGTGTATTATATTAACATGATGTAATTATCAATCTATGTTTTACCTCACAGATTAGGATGATTTAAATGTATGATAGAAATAAATATTTTAAGCAGTTTTTCTCTCTATATGCATACATTTATAAGATAATAGATATAAGGTCTTACGTATTGTTTCAAATTTCTGAGATATTAGGAAAAATCTGTCGGTAACTTTTGCTGTGCGTCTCTACAATAAGAGCATGCACTGTCGATTGTCATCCTTACGATGTGGTGGTCGAATACAATAGTTGAATCCAAATCTATTTTTTATCTTTTGTTTATGGCATATATGTCATACAATGATGAGGAACTTGAAGTTGATTGTGACCGTATCTCTGTCACAAATAGATAGGATTCGCAGACACTAAGGAATCTAAACTTAACCGTATATACTGGAAGTAATTGTTCGAACTGTCGATTTCTATGATACACATCAAATCGTTCAAATCGGTAAAGTGCATATGGACAAATTATAGTAAATGTTAATAACCACAACATCTAATACTTCAAAATTAAATTAATTGTATCGTGATTTCGAAAAAGCCCTGTACATTAAAATATATTTTGCACTCTATTCGCTCAAAAGAATACTCAAATAGAAATTTTAAATTGATCGGATTGCGTTAAGAGTTCATTTTCTCTTTATCTTCACAAGCGCTAAATACTTCTTAAATATATTTCCACAGCTCGTGATCTCACGATTCTCATAAATGTATCTCGACGGTATCTCTCGTGTTTTTTCTCTCTTTTTCTCAAGCATACATGACCATATATGTCCATAAATTACTACTCTGTTGCATATATTTATCACGTTGACCTATCTGCACTTACGTAATTTTAATTGTTTAATTAACAGAGTCTAAATTTTTATGCAATCTTCTAAACACTCTTCGTTCATATTCATTCACTGAAATCGTTCAAATACACAAGCACTCTCATTCCACACATATAATGGATATATTTCTTAACTTCATTAAGAGTTACTCTGTTATGGAGTAATTTATTACATATCTGTATCAGTAATATTGTTGGAGTTGCTACTTGACGGTATCGAAGTATGAAATGTGAATGTTCAGACTATAAATGATTAATAATATAACTACATAAAGAAACGTTTACCTTTTTCATGTAAAATTTGATGTAGTGGTTGTTTGAAGTAATCTAATCATAAAAACAAGAATATCGATATATTTTATGTTTTCTTTGATTTTTAATTGCAACGTACTCTTTGAGTATAGTACTATCTGATCAATACATAATAACCACATATTTTTAGATAGTGTCGCTTTCAAACTCTGAAATTACGTTACAAAGCTGCGTTCTAACACTATCAACGACTATTCCTTTTGTACTATTTTTCTTACGCTACGTTAATTTTGTAGAAATGTCTGCAAACGTAAGTGACGATTGATACTTTCAATTACATTAATATTCTTTATGAATCATAAATGTTGTTTATGTGAATATAGCTCCAATTTCTTATTGACCAAATACGTATGGAAAGAAGCCTATTGCAAGATTTGATCGAAATACAAATTTTAACGAAATGCATCGAAGATGGGGGTCAAGTATTCAATATTTTCTTCTGTAAGTAAACATTTCTGTGTTGTTACTATGAAAAAACAATCCGATTGTAGCCTAATATAAGAATTCAACTTTCTCCGCTACAAAACTTTTAAATATTATAATAATATGGTTTTGATTCGTAATTAATCAGATATTAGTAGTTGCTTGCTTGCTGACATTGAAATTAACTGAGCGCGTTGGGTAAACGTATGTTAGTGAAATATATTCCAGAATGTTCGATTAAATTACAAATATCTGCAAAGTAATAAGTGTGAAATAATTTCCAGAAATAATATTACGTTCATTTTAATGGGGTTTAAGGCTTGCCACTTGTATATTATTAAGCGATGAAGATATAATCTCAAAAGTATTTAATTATTTTTGTTATTCCAAATATAAAAACTTTGTAGTTCCTGTTATATAACGGGCTGAATTGTGTACTTTAATCAATTGAATATTGTTTTAGACAGATTTTATCTAAAAATAAATACGAAAACAGTAGAACAAAAATTAGAAATAGATTTCGCACGCTTAACGTGTTAAAAGAACTGAAGAAATAAATTTCCATAAACAAACCTCATATTAGAATCACACGATCCTGTGACTGATATTATGGGGTGGCCACTGAAAGATTTAATGACAATTAAACAAAAATAACTTTTACAAATTCATGTTTTTTAAATTCTTTATTATTTTACTTGGAAAGATAATTAATGGATTTATTATTTTACTTGGAAAGATAATTAATGGATTTTTCTCGATATTATGTATGAGAAATTGAAAAAAAGAAAATAAAGAAGATTGAACACGATCTAATTATGTCTTTTTCAAACCCCTCAGCTTTTCAGTGGCCACTCTATACAACCGAGTAGAAAGCGATTCGTGGTGAAATAATGAGTTAAAGAAACAGAATGATATTTTTTTATTAAAGTTTTTGCCTTCAAGAAAATTGAATTCAAAACTTAATCAATTATACTTGAATATGGCTAATTCTATACTAGACAGGTGAGCAAAATCTATGTACAATAAGTGAAAACCATAGAATGAAATGTTTTCATTTAACGTATCATTTTCAAGTAAATTTTGAATATGTTTCGTTAACAATTGTTTCAGTACACATGTCTTTGATAAATTTGCAAATTCGATCTTTTCAAAAATGTAGCGTCTTACAAAAAAATTGAAGAAATAAAAACTGCGATATTAATTGCAATCAACTTTTTACTAAAAATCAAGAATACCTGCATTTTTCTAAATAGCAATTTTAATTTTATTAGTAGCAATTTTGTAATTTTACCGCTATGTTGTAAGCAATCTTGAGACAAAATCAATGACTGTGTACATTCGCTCAATAATTTCTTTAAAAAAAAACATTTTTAGCGCAACAAAAGTCTTTAACGCCGATGTCATAATTTTAAAAGTTTTAAAAGAAATAATAATTTCACAATTTTTATCTCGAACATTTGTCAACGTTCGGTTCCGATCATTTATTCTTTAAATTACTAAACGTGAAAATTATAGCGTCCAACAGTTGGAAATCTTATATAAAGGAATAGCAAAAGAATATTTATGTAATACCGTGTACTTTACACTTAATTTAAACACTATATATGAATCTACTTCAATAGTTAATAACATTTATTACTGAATTTATTACTGAATCTTCAATTATATGAAACAAATATATAACACGTAAATGATTCTTATTCAATAACCACAGAGGTTATATTACACAACTGTTAGAACTGTAAAAATATAAGTTATGTATTAATTGATTTTCTCAAATTTTAGGGACATTTTCTACGGGACTTGTGACTTTTACAACGTTCATATGGAGGCCTGTAATATTGGACTTAATAATACCTCTAAACGAATCTCGAACTCGTCTAATCAAGTATATCACAGTGTTCTCTCATGATAGAACGGTCTATCTTGATATCGTCAGTTTGAACTTTGTGATTGTTGATACAGTTGGATTTTTTTGTATTATCTGTACGGAATCGTTGCTCACTATTTTTGCTCACTACTCATCTGGATTGTTCAAAATTACTAGGTGCGACTGAAATTACCATATTAACTTTTTTTCATGAGTTCTTATTCATATTATTTGCAGGGTGGTGTTAGAAGTTATGTACCATAATTAGCAGAAAATTATTATGCATTATGTATTATAATTCTACACATTTGTATCGATATATATTGGTTTAAAGAAAATTATTATAAAATTTATCTTGATCTTGATTTTCAAGGATAAATTTTTTTCTAATGCGTCATATGTTACTCGTTGCAATAAATTTGCAGAATAACTGGAACGCAACCGTTCTCTGGGAAAAGGAATATTTTATTTATAGAAGCTATCTTTCGAGTAATTTTTACATTAACATTGCATTACATTTCGCAAACTATTAGACAGTATAATACTAATAATAAAACAGGAAATGATTTCTTAAGCAAAGAATATCTCACTCAAAAAAATAGTGAAGAACTAAAGTAACATTCCAATCACAACTTATTCGAAAATTGAATTCTAACAGAGAATGTAAAGATAAGAAGAGTTCAGAAAGAAAAGAACGAACGTTGCCAAACGCTTTGAATCTGAATTTAAAGAACAGGGTTCTCTTTTCTGAAATTTTTCTTAACAAATTCCCACTTTTTTTAAGATATAGAATCGTAATACATAATTTTTCATCACTTTGTATGTAAGTAAATAATAACATAAGAATTGTACTGAATGCGATCACATGATTCGACAGGTATGATTACACAAATCGCCTTGCATAAATTTAACAACTGAAATGGGAAATTAAATTTTTGTTTTAAAAAGCAAAATAAGAATACAGTGTGAATAAAAGTGTATTTATAAATTTCTTATACGAATAAAACAAGTTGCGAAACTATTTTTTAATGAATATAAAATACTCTTCTACATTATAGACATTTAAAAAACCTAAGCAATGAAATTCAAAATAAAAATTGCAGATACACTCTGCTCTGTTCGAAAATCTATCATTGGTTAATTTTAAAAGTTGTAACTTTAATCGGGAACAAATTGAATGAGAATTTAAAATGTGTACAGGATTTTACATATTTTAAGGTAATTAATCATCGTCCGATTTCAATCGGATTGTGAATATAGATGAAGCAATATGTTGAAACAGTAGAATAATATAATGAAAAAATATGTAACAAGTAATCAGTCCAATTATTTGATTTATTCAGACGTAGCTCTCAAATATACATTATACAATAATACAATAGTTTTTCTTTAAATCTATTCGATTCTATTATATATTTCAATACCATGAAACGTACATCACAAACTATCGATAAAATAAAATTGATGTGAAACATAAATAATTTTTTTCACAATTCATGTTAATCTACAATTTTTATATGATTTTAGCTACCGATTACGAAAGGCCATTACGAATTTATCTAAAGCAAGTTCACTATCGCAGCAAGTTGAATTGAACTTCTTGAATTTTCATCAAGCCGTTGATATTCACAATAAAGCGATCCTGTTGGTAAATTTGAATATAAAAATCATTTACTATCGTATATATATTAATAGTATTCTGTTTTACATTTTGAATTATGGGCAATTTCCTCGCTAATGTGAAGATTAATTGATAACTTCAAGAGTGAGGTGACGATACATTATCTAATAGCGATTCCTATATTATTGATTTCATTTGCTGTGAATTTATATCGAGTAAGTATTCTCTCATTAACACACGTCAGTTCAAAACTTAAGTTTCACATCTTTCTACATTCCGTCTTGATCCATTAATGGCGAAAAAATATTTTTACTTACTGACAAGAAAATATTTTTCATAAAATTATACATTTAATCAAATATATTTCGTCAGTTCAAAACTTAAGTTTCACATCTTTCTACATTCCGTCTTGATCCATTAATGGCGAAAAAATATTTTTACTTACTGACAAGAAAATATTTTTCATAAAATTATACATTTAATCAAATATATTGTTTATTTCAAGAAGTATACCTACTGCATTTTGTTAAATTGGACTCTAATATGGATGATAATTTTTATGTATGATCATGCTGAATTTTAATAATTAACTTTCTGTTGTCAACATATGTGACAAATAAT
>NIPQ01049134.1:0-10184 GCA_002806875.1 Lepidotrigona ventralis hoosana | reverse complement strand
CCGAGGACAATGCATTAGCGTAATTGTTGCGCTGCTCGTCAACGGGCACAGTTGAACAGTAAGTTACAACTAGTTCGAACAAGTCTGGGGGAGGCTATTTCCGTGCGTGCACCACGCTACATAATACCCATTGTTCCCGGCAAGTATAAGGGGACTGTGCCAGTTGTACACCGGCTATAAAATGTCCGCATTGTTTCCTGGGGGGACACGGTGCACGGTAATCAACACGCCTTTCCCGGCGGTGGAAGGCACAACTTAATGTACTGATTGAAACCTCGTATGCCTCGTTCGCATTTCGCGTGCATACGAATGCATGCACGTCGCTTTCGCCCTTATGTCGTGTGTCTTGAACGAGATCACACGAATCGGAACACACAAGACGGAACATCCGTGGAAATTATCAGTTTTAAAGTATATTTCAGAAATAATTTTCCGTTTCTTAGGATGGAAATTATCTAGGTACTTGAAAGAATGAAAATTCAAGAATCGGAAGAATAGGGAATATTCGCTGAATATTTCTTAATAATTTTGTGTTATTCAATTTGGTCGAGTTCTCTGCTTGACTGATCACTAATCAAACTCGACGGATTAACGAATTAATGAATTAAGAGTTCTTTTTCGATTCACGTGTTTAATATCAACGGACAAAATTTAATGAATGGCGCTCTCTATTCTATAGATTCATTCACTTAATTCCTATGAATATAAACAAATTAGATTAAATTGAATCAAGTTCTACGTCATTATTGAGATACTAACGAACAGCTACACGTGTGTTCATTGTAACAGTAATGTGTAATATCGCAACAGTTCAATTTAATGCAATTAATTTATTCGCAAACGTCAAACACAACAGTATTTGTTTCAGCGCTTCGGAATGCTTATAAGAAATTAATTTGCCCCGTTGTAATAAATTATGATAATTTTGCATCCGAATGTCATTGATTCATTTTTCGACGAAATTATTCGACGTTATACACGTGTAAATTTAGTGGCACGTGGCGGGAACACACGCAGGAGATCGAATCCTTCTTCGCCGCGATTCGTAATTGCGATAAAATGTAGCAACATGGCGCAATCTCTCTCTCTCTTTCTCTCTCTGGTCCTTTGACGCGCGATTCACTACAACACTAGAACAAACGAGCTTCCTGGCCAAAAAATATCGGATTTCGAGCCAACAGCCGGGCGTGTCGCGCCCGATGCCAAAAACGTGTTGTTCGCATGGACCGTGTCGAACTCGCGGTTCGATTTGTTATCTCTCGTCACATCGACGCATTCGTCAAATTGCCGCCTTCGGCGTTGCTTGCCCCTCCCCCCCCTCCTCGGGGAAGAGGAAGGAGAAAAATTGCGAAGAAGATTGCGCGTTGGCGCAAAAAAAAAAATTTTCACAGACTTCGTACAGGAATTTGGGGAAATTGTAGAGTGACTTGTGGAATCAGATGCGAGGATTCGGCGTCTGAGGCATTGAAAATACCGTGAATAGTAGTTTACAGATCGGTCGTCGATGAATTTTTGGGGGAATATACTTGTATACCAAGACAGATGACTCAGAAAATTCGCGCGAGTAGAAATTCTAGTTTTATTTTTAGTCGACGTGTCACGAATGATTTACGGAATTGGTATTCGGTTTTTCGCGCAATGTGAAGTTGGACGGTGACCAGATTCTAATTAATGTAGACCGAGCAAGTTTTCTACGCCGAGATTTCATTTTTGAGAATAATGATTTACGAGTCAGCCGCTGGTGACTAAGATCGTAATTAGGTTTCATACGTCACACTCTAGAACCGCTCCGAGTCAGATCGAAGTAGCCAAAATTCAGACGGTACGAAACTCAGAAACGTCGTCGGATCGACTCGTTAAGAGAATCGAAGTTATATCGATGAATCGTACTTCGATTGTTGCGAAGACGAAAGATTTGTTTCGACCTGTAAAATTGCAACTGCGATCGCCGGGAGTAAGATCGAAATTTTGCATGGCCGAGTAAGTTCATTACGACAATTTTGGGGAACGTAGAAGGTCGACGGGGAACTTGGAAGCCGCAGCTGCGGGCAGTCGCGTCCATGAATAAATTTCACCGTGACGATATGTCATTTGCATATTACCTGCTACGTGACGGCCGAACCTTGGTCGCGTCGAATGTCGCGTTAGGGCAAGCCAGATCGAAATGCTCGACTCCACAGGAATATTACGAGGAACTGCGCGATGTTCCAACGGACGTTTCTGCATACTGCTATCGATCTACTGACAGACTCTTTTTTGCAAACTGTGAGAAAAAGAGCGAAACTTGACATTACACTTCCTCCAGATCAGTTCGAGTTAACTCGAAATTTTTCTCTGGTTCTTTGCCACGACGACCGACTTTTTAGCATCGAGAAATTTAAAGAATTGAAATGAAAATTATTTTGAAAACTATTAGACAGACGAGAAGATTGAAGCGAGGAAAATTTTCAACAACATTGAATGTTAACATATTTCAAACTGTAATCATTTCTAAAGTATGGAAGTTAGATATTCTAAAGTATAGTGTTAGACAAAAATCGTTTTTTGCTAATAGGCAATATTTTACACAAATATATAATCTGTATTTCCTACTCGGTATTGACTCTTGAAGCTAGATTATTTTACTTTAACGAGTTAGAAGAGATACTTGAGTTTGAGATACTCTGAAATAGAAAGTTGTAAGTTGGAATGGAAACGTTTACAAACTTGGAATGATTGGTTTAATTTCATAAAAGAAATTGAACAGCAGTTCGTAGGAATAAAAAAAATTGAACGACAATTTCAAAAGCAAAGTGATATGCATATTTAGCCGAGAATCAAATTAGAATTTAATTGCTCCTTCAATTAAAAGACCGTTCAATTTTTCCAGTAAAGAAATTATAAATACAAAATTCTCCTCTCCTGCAAATTTCGTCCAAATTTTCTAGAACTGTATCAACAGTCTGTTTTATTAATCGAATTACTACAAATTTCGCCAAATTTTTGCGTACAATTAATGCACAGCCATTCAAATTTTATTCTCTTTGCGAAAGACTAACAAATGAATGATTGAGTAAAAATTTCGTCGTTGACGAAGATGTTGGAAGCATCCCAAAGTTTCCTCTCTTTCTCTCTTTATTCAAATTTTCCACGTTCCTTCTCGCCGAGTTAAGGAACTGCCACCGATAAGAAAATTATTCGTTCGACGATGTTAGAGACGACGAACGTCGGCCAGGACGATCTACATATGAAAGACGACGTTGCTCGACGATAAACGCAGCCTTCTAAGGAGGTTACCATCCCCCACCCTCTTCTCCTTGAACGACATTGTACCACGAAATGTCGTCAAGAGCGTCTTTCGTCTTACTCTCTGGCCTTTTTATACCAGCCGGCTGCCATTCGGGGAATATTAATCCCCCGAATTACAACGACGAGGGAAATAAAAACGTTGTTATGCTAATCCGTGGCCGGACTGATTTTTATTCGACTTGCAATTCAAACGAGCTACATGGAAATCGCGAAACATGCAAATGCCCCGACGTACTTTCCTCCTCGTGAACGAAAACACACGCACACACGCACATTTTTTTCGATTTTCAACATTACCGCCACGACTTGAACGCGGGATTGTTTCGTTATGAATCGATTTCTGATGTTCCTCTCGAACATGGAATGATTGACGAATCTTTTTTCGAACGTCATACGTGCGAATATTATTGATCCTCGCTACTTTTGTTCTTATTAGGTCGAAATTTAATTGTACGTACATTTATTATTCGTGCATTATTAGCTGCAATTTCTTTTCCTTGAATTGAAAATGGCGAAGACGTCCATAATTTTTCCTCAAGCGCGAAGTTTAATTTTAATTCAAAATTTCATCGTACTGTACGATTGGAAATTATTTCCTACTTACTTCTGTCCTGTAATTCAAGCTCGAATGTTTCCAAGTTTAAATTCGATTGCAAAAGTTAACATTCACATATGACAACGAACGTTCGCGTTCCTTTCAGAAAGATTTTCACATTGAGAGTACGTGATTTGGTGTATGTATGGTGTATCGGAGAAACGACATTTCCCATGCGCCAGCCAAATAAAATCCGTCGACTTCATCGGGGCATTCGCGTTTCGTCCGTGGCGATTTATTAAACACACCATCGTGAAAGTAGAAAGGCTTTCAGTATCCCGTGGTGTTCGTATTAAATTCAGCGCGAGACGCCCTGGCTCTCGTAATAAGACATCAGACTGGCACGCGGACGTCACCAAGGGGGCGGAGGAGAAGGAAAAAATACGCTGGAATCGTTGTAGACAGAGGAATATTGCATTCTTGCGTTGAAGCAATTACTCGCGCGCCAAGGTATCGTTCTTCTGTCGCTTTTGCACGTCGCGGGAAAATCTTCTTCCTTTTCTGAGGAAAAAAGCGCAGAGAGCGGCAGAACACACACAGAGAGAGAGAGAGAGAGAGAGAGAAGGAGAGAGAGTGAAATGGAGTAGAAAGAAACGAGGAGAAAAGGAGAGGGTATTGCTTTCTCCACTGCTATAGAAAATTCGAGGCAAAGGATCGGTGACTAGGAGTTTACTCTTTTTCCCTTCTTCCACGGTTTCTCTGGGCCCTTGGCACACAACTCTCCGAAGAACTTCATTTCTATCTGTGTCCCTTCGTGTCTCTCTGTTTGAAATTAAGACGTTCGCCTCTTCTCTCTATGGCACTTCTCCATTCTACGTAAAAATTTCAAGTTAGGTTTAGTAGTATCGATAATGACAATAGACTGCTTCTTCTGCTATTTTTCTGTCTAGATACGTTTAAATTTTCAGTCAGGTTCATTATAAGAGTAAATAAATAATTAATTTTAGTCTGTAGTTAATGTGTCTCTCATCTCGTTCCAGTTGTATTTCACTGTAAAGTGTGAATACGTGTTTAATACGAAGTTCGTCGTATTTGAAGATCAGAATGTATAATTAAAACGTACGTCCCTCGAAATTTCTTTAATACTCGCGAAAGAACTCGAAAACTCGAGAAGAGTTTTTTTCAACTTAAATTATTTGCCGTAATTACGAAATCCTCGTTAAATATTTTTCGTATAGAAGCCACTCGACGTTCAATTATTATCCACGACATGGATCAGAATTGATCTCGAGTTTCCACCTGACCATAAATTTCGCTACGTTCGGACAGCGGCTTTGTTCGAGGGACGTTTTAAATTTCAACTGTTGCAACCTGCCACGAACGTAACAGTGAAAAAGGATAGTTTTCATAACTTTCGCTCGATGAAATCTCAACAGTCATCTCGGTGTAAGCGCAGATACACGCTAGGGTGTCTATCTGCCGCGTTTTTCTCCGATTTTTTTTTTCTTTTTTCTTTCTCTTTTTTTTTCCCCAGCCGGCGCGAATCTGATTGTGTATCGCGAAACCGAGTTTCTCTCTTCGTTGGCCAGCTTTTTTTTCGCGCTCGTTTTTCCTCCCCTTTCTCCAACGTTTCGGCCTCGCGAACGTGATTCAGCTCTCGCGCCCTGGGTTTTCGTTGTTTTCGCCGTGCCTCGGAACTGCAACGACGATCTCGTTTCAGGTGGTGTCAGTTTCAGGAACGCGCGGTTTTAATGGAACCCCGAGAGCGAGAGATGCGTCTCGATATCTTCTCGCGGACCATCGATTTTCCTTTTGTCCACCTTTCTCCAGCGACCATCGCGCGCCAGCTTCGTCCATTGTTGCGCTCGGTTATTAAAATGCGGTTCTTACAGCTTCTACTCCGCGGGCGGGTGGAGTCGCTCGACTCGTTATCGACTCGGTTCTGTTGTTTCAGAGATATCGTAGCGGAGTACACTTTATTTCTTCCGGTTGCATTTACACGTGGTCTGTCCTCCAAATAATTTTCGGAATGAAATTCGGTTCCCTGTGATTTTGGTTTTAATCATTGCTTCTTCGATGATCAAATTTTTAATCAATGATAGGTCGCATGTAATAATTCGACTGAGGAATCGTACAATCACATATCATGAAATTATTTTACGATCGAATATCGTAAGAAGCGCAATACTTGAAATATTTCATATTGTATTGGTGCCTTTGAATTTTGCATTTCCAAGTTTCGCATGAACGCATAAAAATCCGCAGTCTGATACTTGCTCCATACAGATGTATCAGCCTTTTGAGCACGAAATAAAACTCGTGTTTTCCCCTCTGGGGCATTTACTGCTTGACGTGAATACATCTAATCTGCAAATTCATCCTCTCACGTCAGTCCCAAGAATTACGATCTCCACTATGTCGAATCACCAGCAGCAATAACAAATGCATTAAATCACGGGGACCCCTTGAACAACGTAACGCAAAAATTCCTTCGGAGACCACTTCAATCTCGCAGCCGCCCGGCCCCACTTAGCCGTAATACCACGAACATAACACTAAGAAAAATCTGAAGTAGCCTGGTCCCAGCCTGGAAATGAAATGGACCGAGTTACAAGCAAACTACCCAGACCGATAATTCCCAGCGTATGAAAGAGGGTGGCAACGGTTACCGGCGAAGCAGCAGCGGCGCGTTCATTTCGCAACTTGTCCACCGCAAGTTCCGCTCTGCGCGCAGTTGTACTCCGAGAAGACCGAGTTGATTTTGCTAGACGATGGCCAGAGGATCAATTACGGGAAGCCGTAAACATCGCACGTAACCCAATCACGAACGCGTGTTGCTGGGCAGGAGCCGTGCTGTACACCAGCACGCGATCGTTTCAGCTTGCCCGGTTTATTACCGGGTATGATTGATCTCGCGACGAGCATTCGCGTGTGTTGCTGCCGCAATTCGCTAGGAGCTTGTACGCTCGATATGGATGCTGGGGTTCTGTTCGTTCAAGAGAAATTCGAAAATTCGTGGTGACGGCGTGTAAAAGTTGTCGAATCGTTATTAGCTGCGTTGCGAGGAGTATGAAGAAAAATTTGTTTGTTTCGTAACATCTGCTGTTATATTCTTTTTTTTTTCTTTCAAGAGAAGCTTCAGCTTTCATTAAAAATTATTAGTTATCAATTGCTGTTATACAATTAATACGTAGAATTTGTCTGAAATTTTTGGCTTTCTTTAAACTTCAAAGTTTTTAGAACGTTTACAAGAATATTCCCATGCTGTATTCGTAAGACAATACCAAAGTATATAATAATCCATAAATGATTAACGTTAAAGTGAGTCGTGAAATTACTTAAAGCAGTCGGTGATTTTTGTACGGAAGGTAACAGTTCAATTCTATTTTTAGCGGTGTAACGAAGAGTTTTCGGAATATTTTTGTCACGTAACTTTTATCGTGCTGTTTACCAGCCAAGATATTGATACGGAAAGCGAAGACGTTATAGCAGGACGACGAAGCTTACTATTCATAAAACGCGTGGGAGTGGCTCCTGGTGTAATGCACCGGAAGAATATCAGTGGATTTCATTGCCAAGGGAGAGTCGGAAGTCACGTCGTAAAAAGTTGGCAACGGTTCATCTTGGACAGAGAAGCTAAGGGACATCGGCAAAGATTTTTATGATTTCGTCAAAGTTCGGCTTCTTTGGCGCCGGATAGATAGTTAGTCCAGCGAAGCTAGATTGATTCCCTGATTACTTGACAATTTATACAATTAATTGTGACACGATATGTGACAGTTACCCTACTCGTAAGAATCTTTTACGCATATCTTGTATTGAAATTTTATTCACTAGAATGAAACTATATTAGAATTATATTGATACATGTATAAAATTACTGTTCGATTTACATCACGAAGTAGATTTTCCAAATACTGTCTGACAACAACAAATTCCTACACAAAGTTCGTTTCTCCCCTATAAAGAACGGGGAGATTAAAAAAAAAATGAAATAAAACGTTCGATCAAAATATTCAATTCGGTACAAATTTGAACACAAATTCAATTATTGTTGTCAGATACCACAAAAAAGGAAACTCGATTCGCTCGACTCATACAAAAATGATTATAATGAAAAAGCTTGCTTCTTCAGAAATCATTCTTCGAATGTAATAATTATCATAATGTGATGTAATTATGTGATGTAATTATCATAACGTCAGTCATCTCGATGTAATATTAAATTTAACACCTACGTTTGGAAATTTTTCGACACGTCGGATACGATAGGGTTAACAATTAATTCAATTATTCGAGAGAACCAAAAATTCTTTGAAAACAGCAACCGTCCCCACAAAAACTTCGCCTAGCAGGCGAACTGTATGAGCCGTAAAGCAGCAGAAAAAGGAAAAGAACGAGCAACGTAGATGGCGAAAAAGCAACCGCGAGCTTTCCCAACGACAGACACGAGCTGCGTGACGCAGCCACCCGGTTTTCACCCTTTGTTCGGGCGCGCGAAATGGCGATATCAACGAGTGGCTTGTTCGCAACTTCTGCGTGGCAGTCGTTATTTACGGAGGCGAGTCAGCAAACCTGGCTGAATCGACCCTCAAGTTCGAGTGTAACGAGAACATTCGGATCGTGTATGTCAGCCATACTACGCGCAGGTAACACTTTGGTTGCGGGAAAAATGATTCGAACTAATCTCACGTTGCTCTCGTGTACTCTATAATGAGAAATAGATTAACGAAATTCAATTCTGTGAAGTGAGCAGTCTGACATTTCTTTCTGTCACAATTCGATCACAATCCTTCCATTCTGTTATTTTCTTCATTATTATTTATTTTCTTTTAGTCTGCTGGACTTTTGCACATTTTTACACGAGAAAAATTCCAGAAAAAATAACTTTTCCTTCTAATCTATTATTTCCTTCTTACCTACTTTTCTTTTACGCATTTTCACACAACAAGAATTACAACAAAATTTAAAATCACTTTCTTTCATCATTACTCGCTTTCTTTTAATCTGTTATTAAAGTTGATGTATTATACAACATGGTTCATTACTGAACTGACTTAGAGTTGATAGATGCAGCAACTCGATACTGATTTTGAAGTTTTAAAAAAAATCCTCTCCGAACTTTTTTCTCTCCGTTCTTGATTTTCACCCGTGAATGACATAAAACGTCATTGCGATGAGAAAATCATTGAGTTCGATCACTCGAATACTTTGGAATTACGGCAGCAGACTTATGGATTCCTTATCCGAAAATACCGCTCGGTTCTCTCTGCCTCTGCCGGTTGTGTTTCGCCGGTTGTTCGCGAACCGTAGTAAAAGCTCGGGATCGTTGCCATCGACGTAGCTGTCGCGTCGTTGAGACTCGGCCGAGATTGTTAGCACGAACATTTTCGAAGAAGTTCGGTTCTCGCGTCGATATCTCTCTCCTGTCTCCTCTCCTCCTACTCCCGTCGTTAATAGACGAACTTCGAGCAAAAGTTGTAAACGAATATTCGCAAGGGCGAAGAGCCACCCTCTCGCGTACGCGTGGTTGGATTTTTCGAACTTTTCGGCAACGCGAGTCGCGTTTAGCGTGTTTCTCGACGACGGCGTTGCACGAACGACGGTTTCCTGGATTTTGATTCCCGCGACTGAAGAATTGGAGATCGAAAGCAGTTGGATATAAAAAGAATAAGTGTTTTATTAGTAACTTAAATATATTACTTCTAGTGACCGCATTTGTTTTGTTAAACATTCAACTTCGTTTCAAGTTACTAAATTTGAATGAATTGGTAATTCGGGTTGAAAACAATTAGTGGTTTCAATTATTCAATTGATCGTTAAGTATTTAGTAAAGTAATTGAAGGAACTAAAAGAAGTAGGTATTCCTTTGCTTAGTGACTCAACTGTAACAAAAATCTTTCAGACTACTTTTCACTCTTTGATACTCGTAACATTTACCATTCTTCAATTCCAAGAATTCATGAAAACGCACCTGATTATTTCTCGTCGCAAGATTCAGTAGGCCGCTATCGTTTATAAAAATATAGATGAAAATCCATAAAAATTCACAGTTTCCTATTTCTAAGCATTCCGGTCATCGTCTCATTGCACGAAGCATCGAGAAATAATTAAACGATGACCTCATCTAACTCGAGCATACGGATGACCGGATTGTTTCTTTTATCGGCTAGCCACGGATCCTCCGAGTGTTAATTCCCTTCGTAATCCATAAACTTCCGGGATTTTCTTGGCCCCGCGTTTCCTATCTCGCTTCTGCTTCGTAAACAGCGCCGTACAATGCTTGCTGGTGAACAAGGTAGTCGTGGATGTCAGAATGCTGGGGTTCCAACGGGGCAGAACGGAAAGAACTCGTTGAAGG
>NIPQ01049117.1:0-10159 GCA_002806875.1 Lepidotrigona ventralis hoosana | reverse complement strand
ACCTGCTTCTGTTATATTTTCTGTGCTAAATTTTTATGCACACATTACTATGTATTGGAAATTTAAAAGAAAATACGGACCTACTTATCCTATGTTTTACATATGGACTTATTTTAGTCTGGTACTTGTTTAATATAAATATAATTTTCAAATATAGTTTTATCGTTGCATAAATATTTCTATTTTCAAAAGATCTAATTTCAGGTATGCATGCATGGATGGTTTTGGTCATCTATTTTTCATGCAAGAGACATTCCATTCTATAAATATAATTTTCAAATATAGTTTTATCGTTGCATAAATATTTCTATTTTCAAAAGATCTAATTTCAGGTATGCATGCATGGATGGTTTTGGTCATCTATTTTTCATGCAAGAGACATTCCATTCACAGAAGTCATGGATTATTCCTGTGCATTTATTATGGTTCTTACATTATTGTATTGTATGCTATTGAGGTAGTTTATGTTATTAAACATAAGGATATAATATTAAAAAAAAAAAATTAAGGAATGTATTCTTACTTCGTGCATTTTAGGATAACTTATAAAAAAAGTAGGTTGTTTGTTGTGATCACATGTGGATATCTTAGCACTTTGTATTCACATCTGTCTCATTTATGGTCTGGTTACATTAATTATGATTATAATATGAAGTTTAATATAGTTATAGGTAATTTACTCAAGTATTTTTATTTCTTCCATTAATGAAACATTTTTAATTAAATATAAAAATTATGACTATAATTATATTACAGGTTTTTTAACATTTATTATAACAATGATATGGTGGCATCGCAATCGCAAAAAATTATCTTATATTTATCTAATTGGCTGGTTCAATATATTAACAGTTTTTGCTACCATATTGGAAGTAGCAGATTTTTCACCAATCTTTTGGATGTTTGATGCTCATTCTTTGTGGCATGCTAGTACAATTCCTCTTACAATTTTGTTGTATAGGTAAGTATAGTTTATTTAGTAATTATTAATATATTATAAATATATTTCTATATAAAATTTTCAGATTTATGATTTGCTCATTCTTTGTGGCATGCTAGTACAATTCCTCTTACAATTTTGTTGTATAGGTAAGTATAGTTTATTTAGTAATTATTAATATATTATAAATATATTTCTATATAAAATTTTCAGATTTATGATGGCAGATTGTTCCTATTTGAATAAATGTTATGGTAAATTAATATTAGATATTGATCATATACATTAATTTACTAATTATTAATTAGTTATTAATACTTCCATATTTCTTTAGTAATTATGTTTAATTGTGCAGATTGTTCCTATTTGAATAAATGTTATGGTAAATTAATATTAGATATTGATCATATACATTAATTTACTAATTATTAATTAGTTATTAATACTTCCATATTTCTTTAGTAATTATGTTTAATTGTTAAAATATTGTTTAATTATAAAATAGTAAACATTATTTAATGCTCTGTGTTGATTGTAAAACACTATTTTTTATTGAACATTAAATGAAATTTACAAAACATCTTATTCATGTACTACTTAAATATATTAATAGTATATGTTCAATTTTGTAAAGATATTAGATAATACAAATATATAAATAATATATCAAAGTTATAATTTATATAATAAAATTTAAAATATAAGAATACAATGAATATGTAATATAAAGTTTTTTTAGATTGATATAAACAGTCATCTTGTTTTTGCAAATAATATTTAATATGGCAGAATAAGCTATTATTGGCAGTATAATTGATAGTAAATATTACAGACATTTTAATATTAATATAAGAATTTAGATCAAAATGTCTTAATATAACAGCATTTATTACTTAATACACGAAAATATATAAATACTTTNTATAACAGCATTTATTACTTAATACACGAAAATATATAAATACTTTGAGGAATGTGTTGTAGCACGGAAATTAATTATATCGTTATCTAATTGACAAAATAATAAGTTTTAAGTACCTGGTATACATTTAAACTATATGTATACTTTAATACATAACAGACCGTACATATAGTATATTAACATAACAGTTGATAAGATGTATACAATATTTTAAAGGCACATTAAACATTCCTTAACTTTGATAATTTATGTATATTACTGACAATTAAAATAAAAATATTGTTTTGTTAAAAAAAAAAATTTTGTTATGGAACTAAGTTTTTAAAAAATTTTTATATTATAAACAATATTAAATAATTTATTTCTTCTATGCAAATGTAATATTATATATATATTACTTATAAATTTGAAGTCACAATGAAAAGATAGTATGAATTTAATTTATCTTTTTATTCGTGTTGAACTCTGAAATTAAGTATTTATTTAAGTAATTTGTTTTTTTAGTAATCATATGTTGAAAAATTAATGGCAAGTTTGCATTCATTATAAATTTTTCACTTTGTAATTGTTTCTTGATAAAACAGTAATTATATAAATTTTGTATAATAAAAAGCGCATTTTATAATGTCAGTCTTATTGCAAAATATATTAAATATTTTCTGTATAGCTTACAGAAATATTTAATATTAAATAAATGCATATCTAAAATCGAAAGTTATCTTACACTATATTGTTATTTAATTGTGATAGATAACCGAAAGTTAAGATGTAAAATAATCTTACACCATGCCGCAATAAATATTAAATTTTATACTTTTCCTTATATATTTTTTTTTTCGTTTACTTCAAGTTGTGTGCTTATACCAATGTACAAATTAAACAGTATTATTATCAAAGAGTATCTTACTTTTACAATTTTATAAAATTGTTTTGCAAAAGTATGTAGTTAAAAAGAATTTATAAAAAGTCAATAATTCAATTATTATTGACAAGTATAAGTAGTATACTACTGATGTGGTTATTAAATAGATATGCTGTATAATATAAAATATAACAGTAGAAATTTTTATGCTTTTCTAAAAAAAAAAAATATATATATATATATATATAAATAGGTCGATATATCACAATATGGATACCAAATGTTTTACATTAAATTTCTTAATTTTGTGTATATATATATATATATATTTTTTTTTTTTTTATTTTGAAGAAATTATTAATTTTTGCGACTTTTTTTTCTAAGTACTTTAAATATAAGTAAATGAAATAATTTGCGCCAAAAAGGTGTAATCTACTTTTTATAATGTTTAGCGCTTAAATAATGCCTCACTTTCTGGATTATCATCTCTATGTTTTTCAAGATTTCCCGATAAAGTAGGATCTGGCCGCCGTCTTTTAAAGAATCCAAGTTTTCGAAGGACTAAAGTAATTAAGATGAATAATAACAAACCTGCCACAATAGCTACTATAATTATCCATATTGGCACTGGTTCACCATCTTGGTGATCAAGAAGATCTGGATATACAATTGTCTCAGCCTATACGTTAATACATGATTACAATGTGAAAAATGCTGAATTGATAATATTAAAAGTATAATACTTACAACTGCGTAATCGTCTTTTAAATTTTCTTGTTGTATTATAACATTTGATGGTATAACAATTTTTGCATTGGAACCTATCTTAACTTCATCTACTTTTGGATAATCTTCCACAAGAGTGGAATTCCACAATCTGAACATACATAAATATTAATTTAGCGAATGAAGAGTTTTTTAAAAAAAAAAAAAAAAAAAAAAAAAAAAAATACGGTTACGTATGAAATATCAAATATCAAATATCACCTTGCTTTAACAGTTATGATTGCTTCCTGTTTTCGTTGCAAATTGTATATAAAACATGTGATATCAAAGCATTTTGCAGTTCCTGCTTTACAATTCTATAATATTTAATGATAAATTTTAAATATTTATTATATTTTTTACATAATAATTTTTTCTAAATTGATAAATTACGCACCATAGAGACTACTTGATGTCTGTGACCATCTTTATCAATGATCGTTCGTGTGTTAACAACTTTCTCGGTATCTCGTCTAATTCTTATGTGATTAGTATGATTGTGCGGTAATGGAAGAGGAGTAGATATAGATTGGAACACATCAATATCATCGTAACTAATACTGTCTTGTAATTTTAATGGATTAACTACGTGTCCTGGTGGCAGTATACATTCGCCATCACCTAAAGCTACAAAGTTGTAGTAAATAAGATATATATATATATATATATATATATATATATTAAATAGGATAAATATAAAAAGATGTTGCAAATTAACACAAAATAAAATTTTACCTTGTACAGTTGGTAATTCTTCCAAATATAAAAGCCATTTACCATGAGCTTTGTCATTTGCAACTTCATAAGGCCATGATATGCGTACTTCTAAACTACTTACTCTCCATGGACCTTCATTAAATACCTCATACACGTGAGATACTTTAGGTCCTACTTCATTTAAATGTTTTATGGCAGATTCACCTACAACTGGACCACCGTAAAAGGCCCATTGAATTTTTGCACTCCTATAATTTAAATTATTCATTTATAATTAATACTCTTATATTATATTATAATTTTTTCTCATCGCTATCGTAAATAAATAATACCCTTTAATTGACAATTCTGCTTGTTTCAATACTGTCGCCTGTAATCTTATAGGTTGTTTTTCTTTTATTTCCTTTGAAGTGGAGTTTGCAAATATTACAAATTCCAATTGTGATTTATTATCTTCTAATTCTTTGGGATCAAATCTTACTTGTATATTAACTATTTTATCCTTTTTAAAAGGATTTCCAATAGAACAGCCTACTATAGTCGCATTATGTAGATTGCAGATAGCTGAGTCATTACTTTTACTAGCAATATAATTTAAACTTTGAGAATGAATAATAAATAATTGTGCTTCATATGCAGATTCTCCAATATTAGACACGTTTACATCAACTACAACTTCGTCTCTTTCACCAAGAAGAAGTTCATAGAAATTTGGTTTCACAGAAGAAGCTAGTAAGATATATTAATCACATATTAATATCATATATTAATTTTTATAAATTTTTTTTAACTTAATATTTCAATAATTTTATTTATTTAAAAATATACCTGATAAATTTAATCGAGCCTTTACTTGTAGATCAGTTTCACAAATATCATTATTACCACAATCTTTTTGAAAAGTTGCTTCAAATATACGAGCAGATTCTTGTTGATTTAATATAGGATAATTTTTCATATCAGGTAAAGGTTCTCCTTCAGCTGGCATAATTGGTTCTTCTTGTATTAATGAATAATTTAAGCGAAATTTAATAGGTGATTGAATATCACGTGTATTTTCCTAAACAAGATAAAAATATTATACTATTACTAACATTATTAATACAAATATTATTTCTACTATATAAAATACCTTTAAATAAATTATTTCTTTTTGACAATGCTCTAACTTCTTTGTATCTAAATTAACAGTACGATTTATATAATGCAGATGAGAATATTCAGCTCCAAACCAAACTCTAGAAAATTTTTTAATTCCACTATAAGTTTCAGCCTCGATATAATAATTTAATTTTAGATTTTGCAAATCTTCTTCTTTTACTAAAGACTCTGTTTTGCAACAAGCTTCAAATGAAAAACTGGAATAAATTAACTACAATTTTATACAGAAAATATTTATGAAAGTAATATTATTTCGAAGTAATATTATTTCATTAAATTACATTTACCATGTATGGTTTGAATTTGGATCTCCTGGACATCCAACTTTATTAGGATCTATAGGTTCTATTTTGTCTTGAACTGTACCATCTTTTTTTAAATAACGAATATAAGTAGTTATGTCAATAATTTTTTTTGAACGAAGAAGTGCTACAGCATCATTTTCATAAGCTCCTACTAATAAATCAGAATATCCATTTTGATCCATATCAATTCCGCCACTTAATGAATAACCAAACGTTTGTAATGGTTCTGGCATATCTTCTGCATGAATAACCTAAAGTTAACAAATTATCGATAATATAAAAGATATATTAACACAGCAAATTAATTTATTTTTATAATGTTGTGATAATAATGTAATGATACCTGCGATGGTACTGTGATTATTCCATTTTTTGAACCGAGATATATATATACTGTTCCTTTTTTCTCATATGGAGCTCCAATAGCAATATCTTCATATCCATCTTTATTTAAATCTCCCAAATTTGTCAAAGCAAATCCAAATCTATAAATTAAATTACATTTACTTATTGTTGCATATTCAGTCATATATACAAACTTAAAAGAAATAATGAAACCTTGATTCTTCACGGCCAACAAGTTTGATAGGTTTACTCTTTTCACGTTCTTTGTAAGTTTTTTGTAATGTAATATATACATATACCGCACCTCCCTCTGCCTTATTAAAGTAAAAAGGTGCAGCTACAATAAGATCAGTAATTCTAAAACAAAAGAGTGTAATAGGATAATCATGGAAATGTTCCCTATATGTTTAAAAATGATATATTAAGCATTATACTTGTCTCCATTAACATCTGCAGATGTAATTTCATATCCAAAACTTGAAGCAAATTGTTCACCATCCAAAATAAAAGCAACATCCATATCTGGTTTAAAATCGCGTCGTGTAAGCAGAACAACTTGACCTGTACCATTTGAACGAGGAGCTCCAGCAGCATAAGCTAGTCCAGTGCCAAAGAAATTACCCACAGTAACAGACATTCCTGTAAATTAATATTCTTATATTTTACATATTTCTATAATAATTTAATAAACTAAATATACATTATCATTAAATACCACATCATATACATATATAAGAAATATCTATATTATCTTTATATGAAATATTTACCTAAATAGCTATATTTATTGACCGGAGAAGAATCTTGCATTGGAGCATTATAAACTGTATTATCTCTAGTTAAAAACTCTTCTGAAACGGTAAAGAGGTATAAAGTTCCTCTCCAAGTATGTGGGCCAGGAGTTCCAATAACAACACGATCTTCTGAGGTAAGTACACCGCTAGTTCCTGCTTGACAATACCCAAACTGTTCATGTGCTCTAAAATAGAATCATAATATTTTTATTAATTTCCATAAAAACATTAATTTTAAAAATAATTATAATAATAAATGAATTACTTATTGGTTGGTTTCCCAGAACAAGGTTTTTTTAAATCATGGTATTTCAAATCTTGTGTTAATATGTAACATTGTCCTTGACCCCATTGAGAATCTGCTGTCTTTACAATATGTCTATGAGCACAAACCTAAAAATTTGTTGTATTGAATTATATTTAACTTAATAATATCAATAGATAAAATATAAAATAAAAATCATACCATTACTTTACCACCAATACCTTGACTACGCACTGTTACTCCTAACCATTGATTATCTTTAATTTCATCATTGCCTGGTGGTATTAAATCATCAGATTCAATATCTAAAATTTAAAAAACAGTTTATTAAATAATAGATTACAATAATAATAACGTAATATAATAATAATTATTAAATTATAGATCATAATAATAATAACTAATAATCATATATAGTAATATACATATTACTCATTTTACAACATAAATGTTTTCTATCAGAAATTTCAAACATTAAATTTTGTATCATTTATGTCATTTATGTTTTCAAATTACCTAATTTTTTCCCATTTTAAATTGTATAATAAGATTATGTAACTGTAAATGAAAAAAAAAGTAAAAAAAAAAAAGAAATAAAAAAAAGAAGCCAGATAAATATTTATATATAGTATAAAATTTAAATATTCTGAAATTTAGAAAAGAAAAGGGAAATAGAATATAAAGGAAAAATATAAAGGAAGCCCGAGTAATATAAATTAGTATCTATGAAATTTCATGCTATAGCAATTAAAGGATAGGCAGAAAAATTACTAATCTTTTGAGCATCTTTTTAGCTTCATACTAGAGTACATATTATACAGATAATCTTATAATCAATAAAATAATTACTTTACTTATACTAGAAATTCATAGAAGAAAATATATTACAATATATGTAATAAGTTGTATATTATATTATATTCAAAGATGAATGCATTCTTAATTCGTTTATGTTTCTCATTCAGTATTAAACTTTTAGACTTTTGATAATTTTAAGCATTCAAAGAGTTAAGAAGCAACAACAATTAAACATATAATTCATAAAATATATGAAAAGACAAATAATTTTTTTTTTGTTAATATAGTGTTTTAAAATGCAAATGCAGTTAGTAAAAAAATGTTAGCAAATATAAAAAAGATGATTTGTTAATAATGATAACACTTGATAAAAAAATATTCTTTCAATCACAAAATATAAATATAAATAATGCAAGAAAATAATTATTACATCATAACATAAAATGTCATGCTGATATAAAAATGAACATATTAATATAATGCGCGCGTGTATGTGTGTACAAAATCATAATAAAATAATAAAAAAAAAAATAAATGGCTCTTCATTCACATAACATCATTCATTGACTTACTTGTGTCATACAGACTCCCTTCTGCTGCTCGTTAACCAATACATAATTTAACAAAAAAATAATCTTATTATATATATATATATATAAAACATAAAATAAAGCACAATAACTTAACGACTTTATGAGATGATAACATAAAAAAATGACATGCACAATGATTACACCAAAATCATATATAAATGTAAGGTAACATATATTATAACATAAAAATAAAAAAAATACGTATATAATTTTTACTAATAAAACATAAATTAGTTTCGATAATATACTGTGTAGTTAAATTTCAACTCATTGTCATTATAACAAGTTCTAATATATTTTATCAATCAATGTGATATTGTAGTACTAAATACAATATGCTGCTGAAAACTAAATAAATAGTTTAACATCATATAGAATTAGATTCTATAAAATGATCATATCAATATTTCTAAAAAATTTTCTTTAATTAAAAACATACTTGATCGTCCATCCGTAATCACTTGAGTGCAATCTGTTTTATATGTTGTCAAAGGACATTGCCATAATGCACCAGACCTGTTAGTTTCTGGTTGTCTATTTTGACCTAAAGGAGCTCCAATTAACATCCTGTAACATAACCTTATGTTAGCCTTGTCTTATAATCTTATATAAGAATCTTATTATTATATGTTGTAACAAACAGATTAAAATTAAAATAAATAAAAGCAAGCAAAATAAATAAAAGTAATGAAATATTAACATTATACAACAATAATAAATCATATGTTATTCAATCATTATTATTGTACATATTCTTTTGGTAATTTTAATTATTATATATATTTTTTTTTGGTAATTGCAACAAAAATATCAAGTAATATTTCGTTACCAGCTTTTCGGCTTTCCCTTATCATCGTCGGGAATTTCTTGATGTTCGGCTACGGAGTAACCAAAATAAGAGCCATTTAATCCTTTTTTGATAACAGGTATTCTTGGTTCTAAATTAAAACCATGCACCAAGCATACGCTCAGAACGACTAAAACCAGTTGATAACATTTCATTTTGTGGTTAACTTTAACTCGTTTTTGCACATATAATTTGATAAATGTTATATATGATTTCAGGAAATGTCTCTGCAAGCACTTATTGCTGAAACTATTTTCATGTACTTTGCTTGACTTTGTTCTTGCGGTATCTACAATCTTTTAAACACGTCTAGGATCCAACTGATCCACCCACGCTCTCTACACATACTACATATATACATGTGTATATATATATATATACATATGTACATGTGTATGTATATATATATATATATATATATAAAGTTTTTTTCTGTAGCTAGGGTATATTTTGTAATTTTATAGAGAGCAGTAATTAATAGAAAAATATTCTCAATTACATTTTCTAAAAATTTTGGTTATTTGAAATTTTCATAAAAATATAAATACATATATACGAAATTTATGTATAACTAAACAAATATAGCACAGAATAAATTCCAGCACGTTTTTGCAGTATATTTCATTGCAATTAACATTAAAAAATTACTAAAATTACTAAAACATTAAGAAATTACTAAAATTACTAAAACATTACTAAAATTACTAACATTACTAACATTACTAAAATTACTAAAACATTAAAAAATTACTAAAATTACTAAAACATTAAAAAATTACTAAAATTACTAAAACATTAAAAAATTACTAAAATTACTAAAACATTAAAAAATTACTAAAATTACT
>NIPQ01049076.1:0-10137 GCA_002806875.1 Lepidotrigona ventralis hoosana | reverse complement strand
ATGTGACTTCCTATTCTGCAGTTGCAACTAAAATCATTCGTGTCTGTCATGTCTACCATTCATATCTACCATAATTGTTCTTGTCAGAAATTAAGTCATCTATTTCAAATTTCATGATTTTATCCGTACAAGCAAGGCGATTCATGTTTGGATAATTTTCTCCAGTTTTATTACGCAGCAAAATCATATAATTTGTCGTTTACTAATTATTTAATTGACCACTAACTTGGTGCGCTATGGTGTTGAATATCACTAGCAATAGCTGGAGTGGCCATTTCGCTTTGTATGATCTATGTGCCCATAATCTGTGAGCACCAGCTGTAACTCACAGACTCTTACATATGTACAAAGATATTGCTGAAAAATAAAAACAAACGGTAAAAAAATTACTAATCGATCGTATTACTGAACTTTGTCTATGTAATTTTCGGCAGATCACACTTGCTGCAATCTCTGAATTTTTAATACGTTAATATGTTTTAATACGTAACATATTAATGACGTGAAACGAGAAAAGATTCTAAACTTTTTCGATAGAAATGCGAATTTCTTTAAAAAAAATTTTTTAAAATTGTCAGAGTTTATTTATTGAATACGCGGTAAAATGATAGATTAGGATAAGCACGATCTAAACGATATCTCGAGACTGCTTCGCAAACCCGAAGTTTATTTATCGACAAAAGAAATTTGTATGCACTCATACATCGTACAACATTCATCGATATTAAACGAAATTATTAATTAATTAATTGGAACTTTGAAATTTGCTGATCATTGCATTTAATCTCAATTATACCACGGTAATTGTTGAACGGTAATATAGAAATTTGCATCAGCAGATGTATAGATATAATTTAATTAAAGCAGCATTTTGTCACGTAATTTTTGAAATTTGCTGATCATTGCATTTAATCTCAATTATACCACGGTAATTGTTGAACGGTAATATAGAAATTTGCATCAGCAGATGTATAGATATAATTTAATTAAAGCAGCATTTTGTCACGTAATTCTTCTAGCTTAATGCTGTCAAATAAAACAGTCTGATTGGATTCAGATGATTAAAATATTACAGGTAATTAAAAGAATTGTTTAAAGTAGTGTTAAAAATTAATTAATAAGAATTATTCATATTTATGTGATTAAAATATTACAGGTAATTAAAAGAATTGTTTAAAGTAGTGTTAAAAATTAATTAATAAGAATTATTCATATTTATGAAAATGAACAATTCGTTTCGTGAACAATTAAACAGTTTCTAAGGATTCGATTGATTTTTCATAAAATATATAAATAACAATTGTATAATCCTTCTTATTTCCTGCACTTTATTTACTTTTGCAAGTACTTTGGCCGATATGTCAAATTATGTCGCACGAAATACTTATTACGTTTTCCCTTCAAATTTCACGCGAGTCCCACGTTTCAAGCATGCGCAAAATTGAACTATGGAATGAATTTGGGTAATAATTATTACTCGAGAGATAAACGGGTCTGTTTACTCGTAATAGATTAAAAGACTGTCGTTCTTGGTCGATTAAGGTCGAAAAAAATCTTAATAATCGACGGAATATAATTTCATTTACTCACCGAAGAGTGTCGTAACGATTTTTGCCGATGTAAAGACAAGATACAATCCAGAAATTGCGCCTAAATGAAGATATGTGAAAATAACCACATTCTTCCAGACTATTTGTTTCTTGACATTATTCTTAGGCTCGCTTAGCCTTGGTGTCTCCTCCAAAGTCTCTTCTGCGCTTGTCAGGCTCTTCGTTATGTTCGACGCCATTTATCTCTCGTTTCTGAAAACGGGCAGATGATAAACACATTGCGAGATCGAGGAAAATACCTGTTATTGCAGACTGGGTGCAGTTTTTACATTTCGCTTGTCAGGCTCTTCGTTATGTTCGACGCCATTTATCTCTCGTTTCTGAAAACGGGCAGATGATAAACACATTGCGAGATCGAGGAAAATACCTGTTATTGCAGACTGGGTGCAGTTTTTACATTCAAAAATGTAAAACGCTATTAAACGCTGACACGATAGCATTCATGGAAAATGAATGCGGATCTCAAAATTTAGTCAAGTATATGCACTAGCTCAATGTTTAGATATTAAAATTCTTTAATATTTACATATTAAAACTATAATTGTATATTTGTAATATTCGTAATAAAAAATTCTTTTAGATGCATCTTGATTTTTGACAGAAAATAATTTATTGAGGAGAATATTGGAAGTATATCAAGATTAAAATCTCAGAGCATTAAAAGAGAGCTAAAATAAGTATAGATATGAATAAATATATAAATATGAATATGAAAATTTGTTTTTATCGTAACTCTTTAATAAGTAAAGTAGTTGCATTATTTGCAAGTACTTTACAGTAGTTGCAAGCTTTGTGAAATCTTTTGCAATGTCTAAAAGTGAAAATTCATATTGCTTTGATGGAAATTTTTGAAAGACAAAAAATACAACTGTATTCTTTTTTATGAAAGTAGGTTGAAGAATTGTTTCGTTGATTTTGCTATTAATATTATTGACAATGAAAGATATTTATTTATTTCTACATCTTGCTTAAATAAGTATTTATTTCTGATAGAGAAATAATATTCTAATTTTTCTTACGTATTTTCACATTAATAATCAAAGATCAATATTACATGTTATTAACCTCTGATCTTTGTAATTTACATATTAATAAGTTCTACGCTGCATGAGTTTATTTTTCCGTTCGTACTAATTATTGTACGCTGAGTAAATCGAATGGTGTTTTAGAAAACGAACGAACGCCAGCTTAGCTAAAAACGATCGATAATTGCTGCCCTGATTATGAAACGCATAGATTTCCAAAAGACTGAGTCAAACAAAGTCAAGCTTTAGCGAAAAATAACGATATAACCCACGCGGTGCGTGGCATGTAAAGTGGGAAATACTGACTTGCCAGTGGCTAACGGAGCAATATGGCTATCCCATATCTTTCTTCTTCTCTCCAATTTCTGAAAGAAATGAAATGAAACTGAAAGAAGTTACGAAGATTAATTTGTTAATTAATTGATGTCGATTAAAACATCTCGAATCAAATGCGACTTTCTTCTATTATATCAAATCTGATCTTCTTCCTGTTATATTATTTCATTCGTGCAAATTTATAAATATTTATAACCTTCTCCCAAAATGCTCATTCTGTCTCCATTCTGTCTAAATTGTATGTTTGTTTTGGTTGAGTCTCCGTCGGAGAGTTTCGCGCGGAGTCTTGGCTCATCGACTGAACCATGATTTTGATTCTTGCATCGACACCACGAAGGCGAGACTTTTGCTGTCGTTTTGCCATTAAAATATTTTCAAAAAAATAAAAAAATAATTAAGTTTCTTATAATATCAACTATGTAATATATTATTTATTATTTTATATTATAACGTTTAATTCAATTATTTATAGTAATTTTATTTTAATTTTACATTTTACATTAATTATAAATAAATTGGTATAGTAAATCTTATTCTAATAAAAATTTTCTATTGAATCAAAAAATTTATTTAATTATATTATTAATAGTCTCCATTCTATGTTAAGAATAAGACAACATAAAAAATAAAAAAACATAAAAAATAAGATGTAGAAGGAGTTTATATCTATATACATAAAAGAAGAATAATAAAAACGTAATTTTTAAAACTTTATTCTCTTATGTTTAATATAAAATGAACTATTATGTTAGAATAGAATAAATAAATATATTCATTTTAATTTTATTGTTTTTTACAGCATTACTTTCTATTCGCTTTATAAATTTAAATTATAAGCATTGTTTGTGTATATTCAATACTATTCGATTTTGCTCATAATTTCAAAATTAAAAGTTTTACCTACTGTGATTGTTAAAAATTAAATTAGTTCAAAAATATATGAAACAAACAATTTGTCGAATTTATCTAATAAGTATCTTTATAAAATTAATGAAACAGCGATTAAATTAACATTAGGCGCATTACACATTAATATTTCATGTGATGCATAAATAACGTGACGCATGATGCATAAATAACGTGACGCATGATGCATAAATAATAACATTCAATGACTGGATAATAATATTCAATATTCTAGATAAATTCTAGACGTCACAGCAATTTACATATTAACATTAGGCGCATTGCATTTCACGTGATCTCTAATGATCGCATAATACATGGATAATTGATATTCTATAAATTATGCATATATATGTGAAATATTAGATATGCGAATAGGTGTAACAAATTATATTTTTATACAATTTATACGATATTGTTTTTTAATGTTCTGCGAGTAAATCAATTTTTTAGTTGATTGCGCTTCTAATTCACCGTTCAAGTTCAAGTTCAATTTTACAAAATAAAAGATACTTACAATTAGTATACTATATGTCTTGGACTTTTATATCAGGCAATAAACTCTACATATATTTTGGATGTGATAATCCACTGTAATTCTTTATTAATATATTTCGTCATAAAGATATACACCATGACGATATGTTTCATCATTACTATTCGTGTAATTATATATTAAAAATTTTTTGTAAGTATTTGAATATTTTTACATAAAATGTAAAAGAACAATTGCTCACGAACTATTTGTGGCTAGTACATGCCTTTCTGAATCATTAGGGAAAAGTCTTCTTCATTGCTCAATTCTTCTGCTTTGCTCTATTGTTTCTCTTCCGAATGATCACTCGCTTTTTGTAACTAAAATGGAAAATATCTTCATATTGACCTTTTTGACAAAATGTGATAAAATAATATAGCAATATATAATAATGTTTAATTGTTGAGAGCCCGGCCCAATAGTAAATTATGGAAAACTAAATTATGCGTCATGAAAATTCATCGTCGCCAGTAAGTTGACGAACAAAAAGTTAAAAAGTTAAATCAAATATGCATAGACAGGAAGAACAACAAGTTTACTATGGGGAAGTTTCTTTTAATAATTCGTAGATTGGGTGAAGTAGATGAATATCATATATTTTACATATATTGCTTTTAAATATATCCTGAATGATACTGTGATCTTCATCATCACGTTTTTATGTATTGTTAAACTAGCAAAAAAACTCCTCATACTGGAAACATGGGATCCCTAACTATCAAACAATATTTTGAAATGGTAAAAATTTTAATTATAATTACACTTTTTTATTGAAATGATTTATTCTTCATTTTTTGACTGCATGCATATAAAAACATTATTTTGAACTAAATTACAAATTGAAAATAAAAATTCTTTCTAAGTCTTCATTTCTTTACAACAGCATCTATATTTTCTAAAGCATTTATATGCGCGTCTCATCGTATCCAAATTTCATTATTTCCTTTTTGAAGGCATTTGAATTTATGTAACTAAATATTCTATATTAATGTAACAAACTTGCAAATTTATTAATAATAATATACGTTTAATAAATGTTTTTATAAAATACGTTTTAATAAATGTTTTTAATATAGGGAACCCAATATTAGGAATACATGTTCTCCTCACAAACATGTGATGTAAAAAATTATTTTATAATTTAACTTGATACAAGAGTTTAAAAGAATCACAACAATGAAAGCTTATGAAATTATGATTTGAAAAATGTAATCTATAAAATAATATAATACCTACCTCTCAGAAATATAGTAAAACAGTGTAAAGCATTAAAATTCTGGTAACAGCTACTTTAACTCAGGCTTGTCGAATTGGCCTCGCAAGTCAAAACTCATACCCCACTTAAAAACTCATAAACTCCCTCCATACTCATTTTTTCCCGTTGTTTCTTTCTTTTCTGGTCTCAACACATCATTTAAGTTTTACTGTTACATTGTAATTTGATTGGCGTGTTCTTTTCACATAGTTACATTTCATATGATTTTACTTGTTGTACATGTAGTAGCTACACGTATGACACACTCACAATCAGTCAAATAAGAGTAGAGTTTGTGTAGCATGCGGAAAAGAAGAATGAGAGGGAATCGGCTCATCGTCGATCAGTCTCGTATACTTCGTGAAGAAAAAGAAGTTTAACGACGGGTCTGATTTAACTGATCGACTCTTAATACTTATAGTTACCGGTGCGTGTTTGATTCCTCACGTACAAAAACAAATAATGATACTATTCTGTTCGCAACGTCTATGGAAAAAGTGTGCTTTTTACCTTATTCAAAATTTAAATCTCCTCATATTGAGAACCTTTCTCATATTAGGCCTTTCCTCTAATGGTGCTTAGTTTGCATATGGATGAACGAGAGAAAGTTCTAAGTTTCAAATTATCGAAGAAATGATTAATTTTAAATGATTAAGGATAGGGGAACACAGTAGTTTATCAACTATGGTTTTGTGAATGTTTCACTTTGTTAAAATTTCATAAAGTTATATATTTGGAATAGAAATATTAGATACAAGACATTAAATGATCTGTTGAATCACAATATTGAAAAAAAATTTATTTTTACTTAATGGATTGAAAAAGTAACTCTGATTACGAAAAACTACTATCATACTGTCAAATAGACGTATTTGATCAAAAGATAGTTTAACACGAAATTTCAAAAAAAAACTTTCAGTATTTAACATTCAAGCATTCATTTTATATACATTCGAAACAGAAACTATTGTATCTTTAATTTCAATGCAGTGCACGTTTTTTTATAATATATGTATATTTATTTTTATTTTATTTTCTTATAATATATGGATATTTATTTTTGTGCTACTTGACATTAATGACTTGATTTAAACAAAAGTTTAAACAAATACATCATTTTGATTTAACAAGGCAACATTGTAGTTAACAGTATGATTATCGAAATTAGCCAAAGATTTTTATTACATTTGTCTATATGAATACATATCTTATGATTATTAAATTTATTGAAATGCCAAAAATGTGTTACATATTTTGATACTGTCAAACTGTTCTGGAACATCTGAAAACTGTTTCGTCTACCATTTAGCGACTTCCATTTAGAAAATTTTGAATCTCGTAGAAAAACAAAATACTTGGATGTTGATTTACCATAGAACTTCGATGTATCCGATAAGAAAAATTAATCGATTCTTCAACTTAATTGAATTTTTCTTTTTACACAACTAAGCAATTTAGACTTGTACATATATGTAAATATACGTTTCATTTATGTAACCTCAAATATCCTACTCCAGACACTAAATTAATTATGTATATAGATGAAGATATTTACATTATATGATGGACGTTTACGACATTTAACCTGGATTAAGATTTTGTACGATTAATGTAGACTTTGTAAGACTATACTTTGAGACTATATACTATATACTTTGAACTATCAGTAATAAAAATGTACCATGATGTATAAGTTAATTCATGAAGCGTCATTATGTGACATTTCAATCTTCCTTTTATTCAAAATTATTTATTCTGTTTAATTGTGTGATTTTTTTCGGTGAAAAATAGAAATAATTAATCTATTTAATTTATTGTAACTATGCGGTATATCGCTGATAGCTTCCTCTTTACTTTATAGATTTTTTAAAAGCTTATAATAATTCAAGATTTGATTTGACTACAATTTTGGATTCAATTCATACAAATGTTAAAATACTTATATGTTCAAGGACATATGTTCTCGGATTTGAAACCAGCATGTACAATATGACTAATTATATAAATATATCCAATTAATGAATAGCAAACGGAATCCCATGAAGTGATTTTTGATGAAATTTGACTTGGTTCCGTAAATAAACATAGACTGTCTAGCTAGTGCAATCAATAAATCGAGTGAAAGGTAAATTGAAAAAAAAATTTAATGAATAGCAAACGGAATCCCATGAAGTGATTTTTGATGAAATTTGACTTGGTTCCGTAAATAAACATAGACTGTCTAGCTAGTGCAATCAATAAATCGAGTGAAAGGTAAATTGAAAAAAAAAATGAAATTTTTTCGTTCAAGGCTTTGTTTCTAAAAAAATTAAGTTTAAAAATTTGATTTGGATGTATGTGTACTCAACTAAATCTCAATCTAGACTGTTTTATTTTATTCATATAAATATAAAAAAAAATGAAATTTTTTCGTTCAAGGCTTTGTTTCTAAAAAAATTAAGTTTAAAAATTTGATTTGGATGTATGTGTACTCAACTAAATCTCAATCTAGACTGTTTTATTTTATTCATATAAATATTTCTAAGAATAATTAGTATAGATAGTTACAGATTACTCAAAAAACAAAAACATTGTGCTTGTTTTCCTGAAGTTTTATTAATTAAAAAATTAAAAATATTTTCCATAATTTTATTTGCACATAATTGTACTTTTCTAATTAATTTTCTAGTTGTTTGTATTGTTTTGAAATTTTAATTTTTTAGCTGTTCATGCCAATTTACAATAGGCCCGAACAAAGAATTAATAACACGCTCATACACGCGCGCGTGCACCGCAATGTACGCACATACTTCTCATATAAAAATATTTCTCACTGTATAACTATTCTTCAGTTAATAAAATGCCTCAAGAATAAGTTCTTTAAGTCAGCGTGATAATGCTTTCCAAGTATGAATAAATTTTATATTTTCATTGTCACATTTTACTTCGAAGCCAAAAGTGCATGGAAATATTAATGTAAAATATCAGCTTATAGCTGTAATGTACTACCATTGCATACTGCTTTTTTATAAGATTTACGATTATACTACATATAATCAATATTATTTCCGTCTGGAATACAGTAACGTAATAGTGATAGTGTAAGATTATGATAATTTCGGTTCTTCCATTATATATACTTCATATATTTTAAATTTTCACGAAAGTATGCCTTAACACGTACAATCCTAGTATATGGACATAGATATCCACTTATCATAAAAAGTTAAGTGCTAAGTTATGGTTCCTTTGTATAATGTGAAATGGCAATCTGCATTAGTAATAGTCCTAAACTGGATTGTCCCGCAAGTTTTTTTGATTTTACTAATAAATAATGTATGCACAATGTTTTATGTTTATGAATCATGTATGATTCACTCTGCTCACTATCTGTCTTTATTTCTCCAGAAACCTCAAAATGTCATATTACGAAATTTTGTTTTCAAAGCTTATTTCCAAATGTTTGTTAATATTATTCGAGATATACTTCTGTTTATTTATATAGTTAATTATATAAGCTCAAAATTATGAATAGAAATAAGCGATACTATATAATGAAATAATATAAGTAAAAGTAAAATATACATGTATAATGCAGTATATAATACAAAATATATATTATATAACAGAAAAAGAAGATAAGGATAGGACAAAGAAAAGACAATAATAAAATAAAAATAATAAAGAAATAATAATAAAATAAAATAAAATAAAAATAATAATAAAATAAAAATAATAAAGAAATAGCAGAAAAATATGGTAATTTGTGTGACAAAGGCAATAAAGATGAATTAGAGGAAGGAAGTATCCTACAACTTCCAGATTTGGATTTTAAATGGAATGATTCCGCGAAAAAGTGTACTTATGATTTTATAGTCATTGGCTAATACATGGCTAGTACATTGGTTAATCGATTTAAAAGATCGGTATCACTGAATCGAGATGAGGAGTTACGGGGTTTAAATGGAATGATTCCGCGAAAAAGTGTACTTATGATTTTATAGTCATTGGCTAATACATGGCTAGTACATTGGTTAATCGATTTAAAAGATCGGTATCACTGAATCGAGATGAGGAGTTACGGGGTCTAAGGATACTTTGTGGAGATAGGAAACAAATAGGAGATTTCAAACTAATGAGGGATAAAATTAAATGATTTTTTATTTGTCCGTGAATAATTTTTTAGAGAACGCGATTCATATGCCTTATAGATTTCTAAGGATACTTTGTGGAGATAGGAAACAAATAGGAGATTTCAAACTAATGAGGGATAAAATTAAATGATTTTTTATTTGTCCGTGAATAATTTTTTAGAGAACGCGATTCATATGCCTTATAGATTCAAACGATTGAATTCCCAATAGCTGCATTATGTCATTGTAATCAAAGTGCTCTTTTCCTTAATAAAATTTTTTAAATCCTCTTTTTATCATTTATAGCATCCACTTCACCATTTCCATTTATTCCATCATTCTATTACATCGTTCTCAC
>NIPQ01049073.1:0-10353 GCA_002806875.1 Lepidotrigona ventralis hoosana | reverse complement strand
AAAAAAAAAAAAAAAAAATAGAAATCGTTTTGTTTTAATTTAAGAAAAAACAAGTTTCCCAACTTGATATTAGAATGTCGTTACAAGGAAATACACAGCAGTATCAATAATATTTATACTTGTATTTGCACTTTTTTTTTGATTATTTTATTTGTTAAGCTTGGTTTTCAATCGATTATTATTGAGTGAGTTTTATAACTAGAATAACTGAAAAGTGATTAATAAGTGATTAACAAGGCAAATTTTTATCTAACATTTGAATACTTTTGTTGATGTTTTCTACAATGCACAGATATATAATTTTTTGCAACTTCTTTTCCTCGATATTTCAGTATTATTGTTAAATACAATTTCCACATGCTTGAATATTTATACAAATAATATAACCAATAATCAGAGTTATTTATATAAGTGTAAATAATTAAATATTCTTAATGAAAAGTAATTAAAATTTCTGCGAGCGAATCAAGTAGTATTATTTAGTTCAATAATCTATTGTTATGAAAAGCTTCGAAATTTTACCTGATCGATATTCTTTAAAAACGTAACTAACAACAAGTTCTCAAAAAGAACATGAAACATATTCTATCTGAAACGAATTTCTATCCAAATCTTAGAAACTTTGAAAAAATTTTGAAAAACTGCATCTTCCAATTAATATATGATTAGTTTATGCCCTTTTTTTTAAGGGCTTCTTACATCACAATCAATATTACGCACTACATATAATCAGTTTGGATTTGCAGTGAAATTTGTAAATAAGTACAGATTGAATTAAATAGTTCAGAATAAATTCTCAGATTAGAAGGAAGTCTTAGTATTATGATGCAACATGGAAAAATACCGTAATAGCATTCTTCATCCGAGAATTTTTCGCTCGCGTTTGCAAACGCGAAGGCGAAAGATTTCAAGTGTTAAAGTGCTAATGAGCTTTCCTCGAGGGCTTTTCTAATACTTGGTCGCGATAAAGAGCCGCGGGTGTTTGCGTTTGCAGAATCAACGGAAACAGCACATTGTGTTTGAGAGCGTGTCTTAGCGTGAAGTACACTGTTATCTGAAATGGTGAAATCCTAACATTCAGAGACGTTTATTTCAACGACGTTAGATCCGTTAAACTATAGTACTGTCGTCCCACCTTGACCTAAGCCAAGTGGTTAAGCCAAGCCATAGGTTATAACTTCTCGTGAATAGTTGAACTCGCTTCTCGTCATGTACACACGTTTGATACGAAAACTATTTACGTATGATAGAGCTCGGCGATAAACCAGTTTGTTGATTAGAGTATATATCGAACTGAATCTTTAAAATAATTGCCGTTACAAAATCCCATCCGTCCAATTAATTACATTAATTTATTTTTAAATGATTTGCAAGATTTCCAATTTTACTTCAGATTTAATTAGTAAATCATATGAATCAATGATCATATATATGATTAGAAATATTTTGTTTTCATTGATGGAAATAATTTTATTCGTTGGATATTTATTTCTAAATTAATATTATTACGCATGAAATGAAATATATATTCGAAAAAGTTGTGCAGTTGAATTCAGATTTAAGAAAAGTTTTTTCTTAAAGCTATGAAAAATAATTTTAAATGTCGAATTGATTTCTAAAATGATATTGTCGAAAATAGTTTAATTTAAGAACGTTTCATTATTGTAAAATGCGAATTGTTAAAAAAAAATCTGTTTTCAATCTAACGATTCAGTAATATTCAAAGAAATATTAACAATTAAATAAGACGTGTACAAAACATATCAAATATCAACACCATAATTCAAGTTCTTACTCGAGGAATAAATTTTTTAATTTATACTACTTTTTTTTTGATATTTTAATACACGTGTGACTTAACAAGATTAATAGGTGACTATAAACGATTGTAATTAAATCAAATTTATTAAATGATAGACGATTAAAAATTTTTATTTTAATATTCTTGAATACTTCAGTTGTCCATTGATTCATCTAAAATGTCCATTGTCTGACTCTGAATTGTACAATACTACTACTACTTTTTATTTAAACTATCTTACTATAATTTCCTATTTAATCAGTCAAAGTGAATTAAATATATATTTGTCGTTCGAAGAACAGATTACAGACAGCCATCTGCGATAGATTAAATGTAATCTTTTAAACAAGTTGTGGCCGTTTAAGCATTGTTTCGCATCGCCAGTACAGGCTTTCTCGTTCTTGAATCGCGTAACGGTGTTCGTTTGCTGCTTTAAGAAGAGACGTTACGCGTAATTTACGATGGTCGTTATCGTGAACGGAAGAACGGCGAACGAGACAATGCTCTATGGAACACAAATTAGTTATCTAGAGGAATCTCAAGCTGTTGCGATTGTCCCACCTTCGTCAGGAATTTTCTCTTTTAACACAGGTGTGGGCCTAAAGTAAGGTTAAAAATTGGCCCTTCCACTATACCTGACTCTCGCAGTCGTGGAATACTCGCCAATTTCGCTTCGAAAAATTGAAATTTTTGGTTATACAAATTGATTCGTGTTATGTCGTGTTTCATTCGTTCGATTAGGAACTTCATCCAACATCGTGTTATCGATCTATTTTTTTTAGTCTTGGTCATTTTCTAGCTGTGTATTATTATTTTTGAAATAATGAAATAGATTGAGGTGAAATTTTCGAACTATTCGAGACCTTTTTTTTTTACTATGAAAATTTGCTAATGAACAAGTATACTGATTTACTTTGTAGTAAATAAGAAACTTCTCTTTTACTATAGAAAAAAAAAAAACGAGTTGATAATTAACATCGCCATGTATTAAAAATTTCTCCGATTCCCATAATTTGTATACCGGAGGTCTACAGTCGCAATATCACTCGTTTGATGAAACAACAAATATCATAAAATTCGACATTTTCAGAAAACCAGAATCATTTTCTTCTTTTATACGTGGAGTTGCTATAAAAATGTTTCAATCAGTTTCATAAAGATCTAAGAACCGTTTGTTTAAACGGTTGCAATATTTCGATAATTTATACTAATATCGTAGAGCATAGTATTTTAATCAAGTACTGCTGATAGTGGGCTGATATCGGATAGCCTTGGGCGTTTAGCGTAGTTTATAGAGGAGACTCTCATTGGGTTAAATAGTTCTTCTACCCAATCACGTTTCAGAAGATTGCGCTTGGCTTGTACAAACTTTCATGTAGTTTTGTTGCCACGTCCGTTAAGAGTAGGTAATTTCCAACCATATGATATATCCCCGACTCGAAATAACGGTTCAATTAATGAACATTATGTTAATCACATTCGTATTTTGTATATCGTGTTCATGTAGTTTTGTTGCCACGTCCGTTAAGAGTAGGTAATTTCCAACCATATGATATATCCCCGACTCGAAATAACGGTTCAATTAATGAACATTATGTTAATCACATTCGTATTTTGTATATCGTGTATCGAGATTCGTGTTCCATGCAATTTCCAGTCTATTCTCTCAGTATTTTGTTTGTCGTCAATATTTTCGCCAAAAATATGCAGTCTTTTTTTTAAAACATATAAGCGAGTGATATATTTTCCAATGAAGCGTGTATAATGTTTTTCTTTTCGCATTTTCACGTATTTATGAATAAAAAAAATACGCAAAAATAACGTGTAATGTTTGAAACGAAATGTTTATCGTAAAACAAATTTCCAATTTTTTTTGTTTATGAAACAAAAATAAATCCGCCATCTAATTATCAGTACAATACGTATATTGCCTAATTCATAATTGTTTTATTTTACACGGAATAAAAAAACTCGGATGTTCGGTCGGGTCGATTTAACCGAGCAAACGTAGCTAAATCGATAAATAACCGGTGTTTATTGAATTAAAAAAAATCGCCGATTAATAAGAGGTATTTTTATTTTACACGGAATAAAAAAACTCGGATGTTCGGTCGGGTCGATTTAACCGAGCAAACGTAGCTAAATCGATAAATAACCGGTGTTTATTGAATTAAAAAAAATCGCCGATTAATAAGAGGTAAATACGCGTCGTGTAAAAACATTTTTGTTGAATGATCGGAGCAACGTGTACGACGATCGAACATGTCAAATCAATCTCGACCAAATAGATAAATAGCCACCGGCGTTTCTGCATTGATCGTGCGAATTTTTCATTTAATCGATCCGGTCGAACTTCATTCTCAATGAGTAAAATCATCGAATATGACCAATATAAAAATGACATCATTTTAACGAGCGTTCGTTCGATCGTTCACAGGCCTTTCAAAGGCTTCGCAGCGTGCGTCAGGCAATAAATTATCTGGTTGGCCGCTGATCTGCCGATCCAGTTAGCAATGGGATCAAGCCCAATATGTACATATTTACGAATCTGAGTCGGGTTCGGTGTGTAGTTTCGCTTCGTTTCAAATACGGTCGGCGTAGTTGCTCATATTAATATTTGAATACGTTACAATATTTAAACAAGATCGGATTTTGAAGCTTGAAGACTCTACTTTAAATGGAGAGTCGTTCGTTTCACTCTGAAGTGTTTACACGTCATGCAGCAGGTGGAAAATTGAAGACACTTTCCTTCTCGAAAATTCCTATAATATTGTCATTGTATGTAAAAGCATTGAAAGACATTTTTCACTGAATATACAATGACTCATTCTGATGATGATGTAACGATTTTACAATGATTCTTTAATCTACAATCGATTTGAAGATCGAAGTTGAAAACTTGATGTATGATTCTTTTTTTTTTAAGACATTTTTCACTGAATATACAATGACTCATTCTGATGATGATGTAACGATTTTACAATGATTCTTTAATCTACAATCGATTTGAAGATCGAAGTTGAAAACTTGATGTATGATTCTTTTTTTTTTATTATTTTATTGAATTTCGAATGTCAGGCTTAGATGACGAAAATTCAAGATTAATCGTAAGAGGAAAATAATTTACTAAAAGTTCAACCTCACTTCTGAAGTGAACTCGATACTATCTTTTTTTTTTTATTATTTTATTGAATTTCGAATGTCAGGCTTAGATGACGAAAATTCAAGATTAATCGTAAGAGGAAAATAATTTACTAAAAGTTCAACCTCACTTCTGAAGTGAACTCGATACTATCTCTAATATTATATTTTGATGTTCACCAATATTATGCTTAGATCCCAACATACTTGGAAAAAATATTATTACTTCTTAGAAAAAATATTATAAATTGATGAATGTATACCCAAAGAAGATTCGAATCTATGTTTCTAATTAAAGTTCACTAAGATGAAAAGTTTCAAACTAGTACTCGATCTCTAGTATTCCTACATTCATTATATTAGAAAATGTTATTTTCATTTCCGAAATTATCTCGTTCAGAGATGTCACTATCTCTTAGAAAATACTTAACGAATAAATATTAAAAAAAAAAAAAATCGAATCTACGTGGAATTCGTTTCAATTAAAAATTAAAAATTCAAGCTTGACTTGCTAGTATTCTAGCATTCGCCGTTATACAGTTAAAAATATTATTCTCCATCTCTCGAGTATACTTGAATTCATTTTAATTTTCGTCTCAAGTCATTTCAGTCGAACGATTGAACCTACTTGTGAGGTACTCGATCCCATCTCCGTCATTTATTAGTCACGACAAAGGCGGCCAGCCGCAATAACTCGCTCCTTCTTATATTTATAATAATTACACTTACGGCGCTACGATATAGCTAGCTTCCCCTAGCCTTTGATATCGAGACCGAGAGAACTCGTTCAAGAGTGAGGCTGCTTTTGCACCCCCTCCTTCCCCCCGATATCTTTTTTTCTTCTGTTCGAATCGGAATCGACGGCTACGCCCATCGCCACGCTATTTCTTATCGCTAATAAATTTTCTGCTCTTCGGCCTCTCGGCTGGTACGAGGAGAGCAATCGGCCGACGAGACGAAGACAGCAACGTTGCCCGTGCAGTGCACGCGATAAACTAATTCCCTTTCCCTTGACATCGGCGCGCGCCTCTAGACTCGTCTCTCCTTCCCCTCCATGTTTTTTTTAATTCATTTAGTTTTTACGTTGCTTCTTGCCGGGATATCCGGTTCGTTGCACGCGCCTCTCGTTTATCGATAAACGTTCCGAGCGAGCAAATTGTAACCCCGACGCTTGTAAGAAGCGTCCATTTTTATTCGTTGAACCTTCTTTTCTCTTTGTTTTTCTTCTTGCTCGATCAACGACGTCGTTTGGCCACGCGTGCGTGTCAATTTCTCGCCGTGTTAATCGTCGATGCTTAATCGTGAACGTTTCTTTGGAATATGGCAGCCGAATATGGCAAACGTCGCTATCGCAAAGGGGCAAAAATTTGTCCCTGTCGATCTTGAAATGGAAGGATTTTCTACTCAAATACACGGAGAGACGTGATTCGCGTGTCCAATCAATTTATTTATGCTCGCGAACGTGTCACGTAACCATCGTATGCATTCCTATATCTGGGAACTGTCTACTGTTGGCGAGTGTAATTTGTACATGTCCACGTATCCGTGTTTCGGAGTCAAAATCGAAGAATCTGTTAAATTTTCGTCGCATCGATACGTTAGAATACTGAACACTTGCGCGACCCCTTTTATTACAATTCCTTTATTACAATTCGTGAGAAAAGGACAGAGAATGATAAGTTTTTCAATACACTTGTCATCACATCACATGTCAAATTTCCATGATAGGCTTGTATCGCTGAAAGTCTGTAATGCAAATTGTAGATAATTTTATCTGATCGAAATATACACTGCTATTTTCCACTGGTATTAATTGTAAATTCCGAATACAAATAATAACATAACACTGATGATATCAGACGTTAACTCTTCGGGAGCTAATTGAATTACAAGTAACTGTATCAAAAAGAAACAGTTTCTTTTTTACTTTATGATTATCTTGTTGTTTATCATTCTATGTACGTTTATAAATTTGCATGAAGCACTAGTTTTCGAAAACAGAATTTCTGTTTCTGTACGTACGTGTAAGAAATTGTCATATCTACTGTCTAATAAAATTTATTGCACTTCACAAACGTGGTATTCATTTTAATATTACATATATATTACATATATATTAAATATTTATTAAATATTAATAAATATTATTAATATTATTATTATTAATAAATATTATTATTATAATAAATATTATAATAAATATTATTAATATTAAATATTAAATATTATAATAAATTAAATATTAATATTAAATATTATAATAAATATTATTATTATTATTATTATTATTATTATTATTATTATTATTATTATTATTATTATTATTATTATTAAAACATATATTATTATTAAAACATATATTATTAATATTATTAATATATTATTAATAAATAGTAATAATAATTAAATAATAGTAATAATAATTATATTATTAATAAATAGTAATAATAAAACAATAACAATATTGCAAACAACCTTAGTTTTGATAATTTAATTACAATAATAAATGTATTTATAATTTTTCCGCCAATAGCCGCGATTTATTTCACGATTTGGCGATACCGAGAAAATTTTATTCAGAAAATATTTCATTTCGTGATGCAAACGGATTAACAGTGAAAGCATATCTTGAATGAAAGTATTCAGTACGAATGATGAATTATTCTCTCTATTCATCAAACACTGCATAATTGATACAGCAAAAAAACGTACTATTAAAGGGTCATATTCAATGAAAACTCTTTCTTGCATACAATTGAAAATTTCTTTCCTTTTCACATCAGATGCAAACAAAATGTTACAATGTTTCCTTCAGCTTTGTTTCGTGAAGCATAGGAGATATTCAATAGCGTATGAAATATATATATATAAATTTTCACAGGATCATATTTTGCCTGAAAGTCGACACAATGTTGTTCCGAAGTTACTATTTATCGACGTTCCAGCGTTAAAACGATTTATTTATAACGATTGTTAATTCCTCTTAAATACAATTTGAAATAAAGAAAAAAAGTGAAATTGCAATCAACGTCTTCTCTATTATAAATGAATAAGATTCTAGCCACGAGGGGAGATGAAAACGATGGTTTCAGGTAATGATATGTATACAGTTTTCTTATCATCGTTCTGAATCCACTATTCCTGGATACTAAATTTCACTCTCGAGAGATGGAATCGCTCGATAATTTCATTGCATCACTTGCTTTGAACGCGATGTAATTTCCTGAAACCAGCGGTATATACACACATATATATATATATATATATATATATATATATATATATATATACCGTGAATACGTGCTTGTAAACGACACGGTATGACGCGGTATTCCGTTTCAGAACTTGATTTCTTCAGAACTTCGTTAATTCAATTAGGGAAATAAGTTCCGCATGAAGAGGATTCACTTTAGCTGAACGGGCATGCATTTTACAATTTGAAGTATCGAGGTTACTTTGAAAGTAATGCTTGTCGTTAAATAATATTATATTATATATCGTGTAATCTTGTGTATATCAACATTTATTGATAATTCATTCGGTGATGTAAATGTAAATAGGGACGGAGGAAGTGAGTAATTAATCATGTTTCTAGCAAATGACGAAACTAATTAATTATTCCTTCTTTCTTGGTTATGATTCGATTTCGTGCATTCCTTTGTAAAATTTCAATTAACAGTGAAATGGTATATATAATGTAGAAATACAATGTTCAAATTTTATGCTCAGCATTCTCTTCTTCAAGATGTCTCTTCAATGGATCTCAATATTTAATACAGTGTAATATAATTAAAGTTTACACATATATAGAGTTATATATATATATATTTTTTAAATATATTTAAATATATTTTTAATGTAAAGAGGAACTTTCATTTACTAGTGTTTGCCAAACAGTCGTCTTGAATATTTATTGTTAGAAAATTGCATTTGTATAAAAAAAAAGTATTAATGCAAATGAGTCAATTATTTACGTATTTTTTCGTAAATACTATAAAATTTGAAATTAATTAAAAGTACTAATTTAAATCGTAATATTAACTGATTCACTAATTTAAGTATTAATATTTAATTGATAGTTGTTTTTAATATGAAAAATAATTTCGAATATATATTCTGTTTGTATATTATTGTATAAATAAGAAATTGTTTTATGTGAGAAGAATTATGTACAAATAAGAAAGTACACATTACAAAATAATTTATTTTAATACAAATTTATTTTTATTTCAATTTTTTTAGAAAACAATGATAATCTATTGAAATATCAAATTTTAAACTATATGACTTTTTTAATCTTGTATAATAATATACTTGTATAATAATAAAAATATATTGAAAAAAATTTTGAATATTAAGAATAACGTGTAACAAAAGAATTTTATTTAGATTCGCGAGAAATTTATAAAAATAAATACAGTTTCACGAACAATTCATCTAAATGCGTAAACGTATTAATAATTTAATTCTTGCTTAAAAAGATTCGCAAAGAGAAAAGATTTCATCGTTAAACAATAGACATTTATTTGACACAATAAAAAGATGGTAAAAAGATTTATTTAACACAATAAATAATTGAAATCGTATCAGTGAGTACCTTATATTATATAGGACAGTTAAATCCATCATACTACAAGATTTTTATGTTTCATCACTTTTTTGTAAAGTTCTGAATCAAGAAATTAAATCATAGCAAACTTATTGGTTTTAACTTATGGCGATAATGACTTAAAAAAAAAAAAATTTGTGTAACACACAGACTGTACAAAATCAAAATATCCAGATGTGAACTTCAGAAACGAAAAATGAAACAAATCTTTGCTGCCAGTTTCAGTTTCTCAGTTCTTCAGAAACAGATGAACTCGCGATCCAATTGTAAAAACTGTTATAAATTGGTCTTACATCGCCGGTTAGGACGGAATAAACAGAATCTGTCGCTGAAAGTGACGTGTGCATGCAGAACCTTCACTTGTTCTTCGTATTAGTCGTGCTAAGACCAGACACGTGGCTCATAATTCACGATAAAGTAGCTTCAAATCACGGTCCCTCCCCCCCGTGGTATCAAGCGAATCGGTGCAATCGTATATTAATGCCCGAACGCAATGTGTATACGTGTTATCAAGCGGAGTAACCCTTGACCTTGCTCCCATTAAACTCTCGCAAGTGTCTGCGCTTAACTAGAAAGTAGGAAATGCGTTTCTTTCGCTTCTGCAAAGTGCTGGGTTCTATCGGCGCGAGGAGAGAGAGATACACTGATAGAGAGTGGCGCAAGAGAGAAATAGAGAGAGAGAGAGAGAGAGAGAGAGAGGAGGGAAACGATTCGCGTCTTTCGATCGGCGCAAGCCGCAACGAGCCTTGCCTACGCTATCATTATAGGAAAGCGGTTAGCCGAGTTATTTGATAATTACACC
>NIPQ01049044.1:0-10167 GCA_002806875.1 Lepidotrigona ventralis hoosana | reverse complement strand
TTTTTATTTTTTTTTTTTTTTTTTTTGTTTTAAGTTCAAGTCACAACTATTGTAATTGTGGTTGATATTTTGGTCGTTTAAACAATCAATAAAAAATCGTTTATAAATCGTATATTACGAGTGTCATATTTTATTTGTATAGTAAAAATGATTATAAACAAATTGTTTAGAATCGTTGCAAATGAAATATACACGCGGTTAATTTTATAAATAATTTGCGATTGCGTTGTAGACTGCACTAAAATGGTAAAATTCACTGGTTAAATCATTTCAAATTACAATGCAGTAGTTCGTAAGAATTTTATTATTAGTTTATACATTGTACTTATATTTATAGGTAATTATATTCATATAATTATGTTTATATAAATTTCTATAAGTTTAATGTATGAATAATCAGGATTATTGTTTGTGCAACATTCTTACGTTCTTATAATAAAATAGTTATATATATTATTATAAAGATAACTTTTTTGTTTCAGTGTCGATGTAACCAAAAGATAAATTATTGATGACTTCAGCAGAATATTTTATTAGCTTAATCACTGTATCAAGTGCTAAAAAGCTAGCTACCGCACTTGTCTTATGTTTTATTTTGTATCATGGATTAATGCACCTTATATATGGTAAGTCACTTTAAACTTTTTCGTGTAATAACATTTTATAGTACAGTTTCTTATATACTTTGCATTAAAAGTACAAATCATATGTATATATTATTCAGGTAGCGATTCTTGTAAGTGGTTATTAACAGAAGGAAGGTATAAAGGGGACAAAGAATGGCAACCTTATGGCTGTATGATGCATTATTACACACAAACGTAAAAATCTAAGCCACTCTACTAATATTGTTACAAATGTGTCAAAAATATTTCTTAAAAATATAATTTTTCCACATAGAGACAGCCGCAGATGTTTGAGATATCTAGCTTTCATGGGCCACCGTAATCACTTTGCATTTATCGGAGATGCTAGGATTAGACAACTGTATAAATCTTTTATATCACAATTTGTAATTGATGGGAAAGCGTCAGATCTGACAGAATTACCAGAGAATTCTGATTTAAATTTTAATGATGCACAACTTAGATTAAATGTACAATTTCTATGGAGATCTCAATTAGATAATTCTATGATAGAAGATCTTAGGAACTGGATAGTAGTTATCTATTTTAAATATAAAAACACACTTTAAGTTAAATTACATATACAATGGGATATTAATAACAATGGGATTTTATTTTTCAGAAAACTGATGCACCTAGCTTAATTATTTCAGGCTGTGGAGCAAAAACAATTCTTGCTAATAATAATAGTGATGCTCAATTGTATTCTGAGTATAGTATGGGATTGGTAAGACTTGTGCAACCAGTGGACTTTTTAGTTAAAAAAAATACAAAATATTTATGGATGCTTCAAGATCCAGTGTTAAAAGAAAGACTGCCAGCCCAATTATCAAGCATAGGTAACAGGCAGATTAATTTATGTAATAAAGCAGCAATAAAGGTAAATTTTATTTAAGAATTTTTGTACAACTACTTTAAAAAAGTTTGCTTACTTATTTATCATGTACAGATACTATCTCATAGTGAAGCTCATATATGGGAAAGCAGTAAACTTGTTGGTGCAGGCGTATTAGAGCAAAGTCCAGATGGATATTTAGCTAGCCCTTTATCTTTGAGACATAAGATTCAAATATTATTGAACACTTACTGCAACGATCATATGAATTTCGATGATGGTAGTTGTTGTAGTTATCCAGAACCAGCTACAACACTACAGCTATTAAGCTTATCTGCACTTGCTTTATGGTAATCTTTTCTATATTGTTATATTATCTGTTAAATAAATAGTAAGTAACAGTTCATTACAGTGTAGTAATTGGTGGTGGAATGTGGTTGTATAGAAAATTTTGTCATTATCGAACTGAAATTTCTTATTTGCGCGTTACTACTGTTGTTGAAGTGGAGAATACTGAGGAAGCAGATAATTCTGAAATTATACAAATTGAGCAACCAGAAGTACAAGATTTTTATACATTAATGACATCATTGGCTCTTTTATCGATCATCTTATATTACTTTTATTTATGCGATAGGTATATAAAAACTCTTTCTTTATATGATCATATTGATAATCGCTAGTAATAATGAATTTTTATTTGTATTTGTATTTAGAACAAATTTTTTTATGAAGGAGAATAAATACTACAGTGAATTTAGTTTTTGGTTACCTCTTGGATACATATTGGCTCTTGGTTTATTTTTTACTGAGGATAGAGAAAGAGGTCCAAGAACTTTAAATCGAGAACAAACAGATGAGTGGAGAGGGTTGATGCAAGCCGTAGTGTTAATCTATCATGTTACTGGAGCTAAAAACGTTTTGCCCATTTATATGTATTTAAGATTAATCAATTCTGCTTATTTATTTCTTTCTGGATATGGACATTTTTGTTATTTTTGGCAGACAGGCGATGTTTCTTTAGTGAGATTTGCACGAGTACGTATTATTAAAATATTAAATATCATATATATAAATTACGTATTATATATCTATTTATTATTTTTCAGGTAATGTTTAGGCTAAATTTCCTAACAGTGTCTCTATGCCTTTGTATGAACAGGCCATATCAATTTTACCATTTTGTTCCATTAGTTTCATTCTGGTTTTTAGTTATTTATTTCTTAGCCTGGTTACCACCAAGAATATATTCTGGCAATCTAAACGAATATGGACCAAGAGCTTTGTTATATCTCGCACTGAAACTTTTAGGTCTTGTATCAATGATTACAATATTATATATGTCAGAGGTATTGATTTACAAGTTATTAACATTTAGAATATATACTGTAACAAAAATATACAATGTATGATCACGTAATAGGTATTCTTCGAAAAAGTATTTGTAACAAGGCCATGGAAAGCATTATTTGTTACAACTGATGACGATATACGTGAATGGTGGTCACGTTGGAGAGTGGATAGATATAGTGTAGCTTGGGGCTTAACTTTTGGAGCAGGTCTTATAGCTTTGCAAAGAATAGATCACATTCCAGGAACTGCGTTATCATCCTTGCTAGCATTAATTTCTCTAACTGCTTATACTACTTTTACGATATTGTGTCATTCAGTATCCGAATGTGAAGAAATTCACTCATATGTTGCATTTATACCAGTAATTATCTGTGAATATAGCTTATTCTTAAATTTATTTTCGAACGATTAAATTTAAATGTAATTTCTTAATTACAGATTATAGGATACATAGCGCTTAGAAATGCATCATTAGCACTACGTGGTAAACATTCAGCTCTTTTGGCTGGCTTAGGTCGCATTAGTTTAGAAACTCTAGTCGCACAAGGTCACATTTGGTTGGCAGCAGATTCACACGGTGTACTAGTTCTACTGCCTAGGTTTCCAGTATTAAATCTTTTAGTTACGTCATTCATTTTTATATGTGCAAGTCACGAAGTAAGTAGTTAATTATTTTTATATTTATAATTCATTATGTTTGGATTTGTAATGATGTTTGTAAAGTATAAAATATGTTATAATAATATTTCATTTATTTTAACAGATACATAGATTAACTCAGGTATTAGTACCATACGCAGTACCAAATGATTGGAGGCTGGTAGCTCGTAATTTGTTATTATTTATTGCAGTGCTTGTACCTATTGGTATTCATGATGGAATGTTTTGAAAGAGATCTTCTTCTATGATTAATAAAATTCACTGTAAAAAGCAGGTGGTTTCATGTACATGTAAATATAAAGTATAGTAAATGTATAAGTTTGTACAATTTTATCATAAAAGCTTTGTAAAACAAAATGTTTGAAGATGATGGTATTTATTTAGTTTTTTCTTACTTTATTAATTTTTATACGAGGAAAATAAGTAAAAAAACCAGAATGTTTATGTTTGTAAAATGTTATTTATTATTTATATATTTTCCTCTTCATTTAATTAAAGAACATGAACAGTTTAGAAGTTACTTTTTTATTTCTAAAAATGATATTACTATTTACAAATTTATTTAGATAATTCGTCTATCTAAAAATTTATTGCCTATCAAAAAGATTATTTTTTTGAACTGTGTATTAAATTATCATGTTTTACATTACTAGTATACACATCATAGCCTAGAGATATAATATTATCATAAAGAATTCTATATTTATTGGGCAGAAAATAGAAATTAAAAGTTTGGGCTGGTGGCCAAATAATCCATTCTGCTATGTACAATCTATGTGCTTTCTGAATAATTTCATTTTTCAATTCGGACCAATTACTTTTTTCTAAAATACCTAATGTTAAAAAGAACATTGCAATGCAAAGAGGAGAACAAACTAACTGATCTATAACAACTTTTTTCAAAACAATGTCAATTTTACGACCTGGTAACTTACTATCTAAATATTTGTACCAATAATGACATACTATACCAATGGTCATGCCAGATATTGCCATGTTTCTTGTTCTTTTAAAACTCCATTCATGCCACTCGCCCTATAAAAATATAAACTATATTAACTACATTATATATTTCAGTGCGAAAATCGAAAACTAAGAAAAAATTTCACATTGAAATAAATATTTTGTATAAATACCTTTAACATTTCATAATGTTGTTCTAGTACGTCTCCAACAGCAGAAAGAGAAACAGATATTGTTACATTTGTATAAAATAAATATTTTGGAGAAAATAACTTTTCTTTAATTGCAGGTATTTTATTCAAAGATAAACTTAGATTTCTAACAATATTCATAATCTAAAAAAAGAACAAAATAACATTTGCAATAACCTATAATTTTAAGGTTAAATGAAGTAAGGTTGAATAAGGTTAGTTTATAACCTACTACACGAAGAAGGCTTCATTTAATTAAAGCAAATATTACAAAATTTATAATATTAAAATATATAATAATAAATAGACTTACAGTTAGAAATAAATATTTAGCACCGTATTTAATCCCAACATTTCTGTCAACATTTGCAAAATAGTTTTTTCACCGAATAAATATCACTCCGCATGTATTTTTACAAAATTATTACAAATTGAATTAAGTGTTCTAATACGAAAATTTCATACATCCATATACGCGACGATATACTTTAGAATTACTTTTAAATGCGACATACACTGCAAATTTAGGTCTTGTTCTATTCTAGATATAAAATATTTAAATATGTAAATGCCGCATTCATTGAGACATACACGTGCATATATAATTTAAAGTGCTGCGTACGTACATGTATAAATAACAAAGATTATATTTATTTTGCAGATAAAAATATAAAAATGACTGTATATGAAATGCCAGATTTACATCAGGCAGAAAAGAAAGCATGAGAATACAATTAGCGAAAATAATTCTTTAATTCCAAATTGTTGAATGAAATATTTAATTTTAGTCTTTTTATACAATGCCTGAAATGTATTTTATGTATTTTAATAGTGAAAGTTTTGGGTGAGTAACAGATCAATAGATTAGTAAATCATTACTTGAAGTTGTATTTGTTTACAGTTAATGATTCACTGCAGTTTTTAGTCATCATAGAGAGACTACTTAGAAACTACTGTTTTTAGAGATTGTAATCATTATTCTAATTATTCATTTATATTTAACATATGGAACATTGTTTGGTGCTACAATCATGTTTAATGATTTTTTAAAGCATTATTATCGAGTTTAAAAAATATACAGTTTGATGTATCATCGAGTTTAAAAAATATATAGTTTGATGTATTCAAAAGAGTTAGTCATATTTTCATATGTTATATATAAGTATTTTTACATTAATTTATTAATTATTATATCACATTAATTATATCTTCATGTTGTATATAAGAATTTTGCAAATACTTATATCTGATCTGTTAAATTACGAGGAAAACAAATGTATGTACGTACCTAAATGAGTTCAACAATCAAATTTCGCGCGCTGACAGTAGAGATAACAGTCCGTCGATTTGGCGCCTAAACTAATAAAAATAGCGGGACGTTTACGCGCGTCAGCGTACAGTTGGTTATGGCAATTGGCTCAGGCACATCGTACAAAGATTTTAAAAGTCTTCAACGAATTTCTGGCTTATACGTATTTACTCGTATATAAGGAGGAATGTCTCAACCGTCAGTAACAGCGTATTTTAATACGCGTAAGCGTCAAGCAACTGACGACCTGCGAAGCAAGGCAAAAGTTTTGCTTCTTGATCAGGAGAGATCCAGATCGGTGAGTAGCCAAATTCAAGCGTCGATTAACGAGGACAATTCCGAGCCATTGGCAGGAACGTTAGCACCGATTCAAGAGGAAGAAACAATGGGCACGAGTCCGAAGGTTATCTTAGTCCCTGCCAAGGAACCAGATGATGATCGTACGTCAAGGCCCAATACAGCTGTTCGGAATATCCAGTTTGATTCTCCTAAGTCGAGTGGCCAGAAAACGCCCAAGCACAGTACTCGCGGACGAATCATTCGTTCGCGGAAATTATCTGGCCACGAGGAAGGCCAAGCAGATATCAGGGAGAGTTTTCAGAAGATCCTCACCGAGGATTCCGACACTAAAAAGGTGCTCTTCGAGAAGAAGGGTGCACTGAGTCCAAGGAAAAAACTTGTAGAAACGCCTAAGAAGAACAATTACTTCACCGAGAACGATCGTTCCACTGACAATGATCGTTCCACTGAGAATAATCAATCTACTGAGAACACAAGGAATATCTCAACTGACCAATCATTGGTTAACTGTATGACACCAAAGAAAGCTTCAACTATGGACAGTTTGGCGAAGCAGGAGTTATCCTTGAACGATATAAGAAATAAAATTAAGAGATCTTCTAAGCTTACGGAGTTGAAAGCTTCTTTGACTCGTTTTAAGAATTACGAGCAAAGTCTAGAACAGTTACAGAAACAGAACGACAAGAAACCGCAAATACAGAAGTTCGAGAAGATCCAACTTGAGATACCAGTTAGGTAAGACAATTTTGTGAAACAAAATTATCTATCTCTTTTGTTAATTGCATATTGTTTTAAACGTTTTTATTTTTATGTAACATTCACATTGTCGTTGTTGTAGCCCAAAAAAAGCATATAAATCTCCTAGCAAGACAATATTCAGTCCTTTAAAAGACAAGCAACTGATGAACGTCAGCCCTCAACGTAGAATTTTATTCGAGCCTAAAGAATCAACACCAAGCCCTGTGAAAGGTAGCCCAACTAAAGCACCTGCTTATCAACAATACTTAACACTTACTGAAAGTGCCACTTCTACTTTGCCATTGCCATATCACTATAGATTTTTGGCAGAGGCGTTCAGATGCGTTGATACAGTATGTTATTTTTTATATAAAAATTTGTTTTGTCGCATCGCGTACGTAATACATCACGTATTTAAATACATATTACGTTGCTAATTTTTGCAGATTTCCGCAATGTTGTTTAATCGTAAAGAAACAATAACTTTTAAGAAGCTAAAACCTGCAGTTCAAGAGCTGTTGCGTAAAAATTTCACATTGGAGCATTTAGCACAGATCAAGACCATTTTCCCGGATGCGTACGTTTACAATCAAGAAAAGCATCATACATTTGGTTCCTCGTCTAAACAAGATAAATATGAATTAATTCTAACACCGATTGTTGAAGAAAGAGATGGAAGAAATACCCCAGATGCAGATGATGTTTTGAAAACAGCATCACAAGTCAGTATGGGACCGCGAGTGTTGCTTGATAGACGAAGGAAATTTTATAATATCTTGCTTGGTACTTAATTTAATATTGTAATAATTCTTTGAGAAATTTTTATTGCAAATATCATCTTTTTTATCTTTTTAAATGCAGATAAAGTAAAGGACGAGCACGAAAAATTTTTAGTCAATTTGGAAACGCCAATGTATGTTCCAAAAGAAAAAATTCTGCGTTGGCATCCTGAATTTGATGTTGAAACTTGTAAATCAATTGGACAATCTGATTTGCCACAACCACCTAACGTGGATAGAATGACAAGTGCAAAGGATGTTCTTGGTAAAAAGAAAAGCGTATACTTCATTTATTTTCATGTATTTTAATTTTCCTACTAATCTCATCTCACTTTTTTAGACAAAGCAAAATCTTTATTCAGTTGTGGCACACGCATGGAAAAAGCGTTGCAACGATTGGCAGAAGCAAAAATGACTTCAAAGACTCTTTCTCCAAAGAAAGATGAAGTAAATACTGCTACTCAAACCAACGATGTGCAAAAAGTTAATATTACTATCATGGATACTCCACCAATTACACCTACTGTACACAATAATTATCTTACTAGTGCACTAAAAGGCATACCAAAGGCTCTTCTTGAAAAGGTAAATATTTTCATTTTTATATTTTATTATATCTTAATAAAAAAAAAAATGTTATACATCAGATTCGTGCTAAACAAGCTGCTAAAGCGTTGGAAGCTATGACACGTTCACCAAATGCTGAAAAAGAGGCTATAATGTATTCAAGATTACCTGAATTGGTTAAAGTTTTGCGTAATATTTTCGTAGCTGAGAAAAAGGGAGTTTTAACATTGGAATTTGTAATTACTAAGTTGGAAAATTCCCTTAAAGCTAAATTAACTCCTGCTGAATTAGAGGAGCATTTACGTTTATTGTGTAAATTGCTACCTACGTGGACTAGTATACATAACGTGCGAAAAGTAGATTATTTGAAATTGCAGAAGGAAATCGATCTTACGAAGGTAATAAAAAAATTAGAAATCATAGCTAATGACAAAGTAAAATCATCATGACATTTATGATGTAATGATTATTCCCTTTTCTTTTCTTGCTTCAAATTGAATTATATATATGCATTTAATTCTGATCAATTTATTTGCAAAATATTTGCTGTTAGTTATTATTGCACTACGTTCTCAAACAATTTTATTTTAAGTAGTTTGTGATTAAAAAGAAAAGAAAGTAAATTAAGCTTTTTTCTTGCTCGATAAATATCTGATTTATTTTGTGCTAAACATGGGTTAACTATTTGTTATACTTTATATAAATTCATAATATTTTTATAAAATGTATTATATAATGGTAATACAATTTTTTATATAAGTATCCAACACTACCTTTTTTTTCTTTGCTTTATGAAAAAAATTATTTAATCCTTTCCAGTCCAAATTATTTTTCAATTTTTTTTTTAACTGGTAATTTAAAAATGTCGAGTGTAACTCGGCCACAGACGAGATATATGAATAAATCATATATGATCATATGCATATCTCTTCTGTGAAGAAGTCATAGACGAGGTATATGAATAAATATTGCATCCGATGTATTTTTTCGGCCACAGTAATAAGGTCTTCAGGACCTTACCATTTTCGTGTTACATTCTGTTGTACCGATTTTACGGCCGCAGCACTACTAGTAGCGAAAATTAAAATTAAAAAATATACGATAATTATAATTTTTATTTAAATAAAATCATTTAAATGATATAAAAATAACAATATATTTATGATACATATTTTTGATTTTCAAGAAAATGCATATTTCATATTTGAATTAAGTAAAATAAAAATTTTTTAAAATTCTCATATCCGTTATATTGAATATGAAAAAACCAAATGATAAAGTCACGCAAAAAAAAAAAAGAAGAACAATAAGAATTAGAATTACAATCAGAACTAGAATCCAGAGAATCAGAGCATAAGAATAAAACAGCGAATATTGTATCATAGATTCTAAAGTTAAAAGTGTATTAATTTTATTGTTAATAGTATTAAATAATTGTTGTTAAATAAAAATATTAATAATAGCAAATTGCATAGTTACTTTCGTAGTACGGTGAATCACTAATTTACCGACCATCGTACCTACATGATTTTTTAGTGTCGGTAATTCAGATCATAGGCGACGAAAATTCGTAAGATGCAATGTCTATTCATATACCTCGTTTGTGGTCTATTCATATACCTCGTCTGCGTCTCGTCTGTGTCGGTGGCAAAGAATTAATGTATTTGTAGTTGATATATCGAATATGTACCATCGTTTGTAAAATATGTTTTCAACATATTTAACCGATGGTAAAGTAGATTAAGTTCGTTCAGGGGTTTAGTGTACTCTTTCATTGTTTGTTGCTTTATGCAAATACAAAAATATTACACGTTAAATCTTGTATACATATCTATATATATACGTA
>NIPQ01049034.1:0-10357 GCA_002806875.1 Lepidotrigona ventralis hoosana | reverse complement strand
TTTTAGATGATATTTATATAAAAAAAAAATGGTGTTCATACGCCTTGGTACGACGAGCAGTACAATAACATAAATAATATTTTATATATTGACAAAATAAATGCGGAAAAATTTGAATGGTCATATACAAGCATCATTCGACGTACCGAAATTCCGTAGTAAATCAGGATTTTTAAATAATATTACATCATACTTTGTACAAATACTGGTGTTCATTCTAAACATCGTGATGCTCAGAATAATATAAGACAATAGAATCGGTACCATGTATTGACAGAAAGAATGTAGAATGTATTGAATTGTCATTTGTATATCTCACTCCACGTATCGTAATTCCATATCAATTCAGGCATGTTAAATACTATTAGAAATATTTATGTACAAAAAATGTTGTTCATTGTGGAACCTTCGTTGCGTAGAATAATATTGAGGAGTAAAATCGATATAATATTTTGGCTGAATGATGTGGAAAACTTTCGATTGGATATATATGAATCTCTATTACTCGTTATGGAACTCCGATATGATTCAGTCTCGACGAATAATATTAGATGGAATATTACGTCCATAAAAATCGTGCTCATTGTGATACCCGCGTTGCATAATACAAGGTCGTAAAATCGATTTTTTTCGTGGACAGAATTAGTGACGAAAATTCCGATGCTTCATGTGTAAACCTCATTCAACGTTCCAGTAATTGACAAAATTGCAGGCTTAATAATTCTTAGATGATATTTATGTCCAAAAACTGTTCATTGTGATCCCAGCGTAGAATAACATAAGACTATAAAATCGATATGATCTACTGACTGAATGAATGCGGTATGTTTTGAATGGTCAAGTGTAAAGCTCACTCCATAACTGCACAACAAAACTAATTTTAGACCGTCGTGATATATAAAACTATTATGTCCGTTCTGATTCCCGCGATGCATAGTAGCATACAAGATCATCAGATCTGGATAATACATTGATACAATGAATGTAGTACACTTTGAATAATCATATATAAGCCCCGATTCGTACCAGAGGAGCCTATCATTTCGGGGACGATAAATAATATTGGAACGTCGTTATATATTGAAGAATTTTGTTCATTATGATTCATGAGATTCGCAGAATAATGAAGACTATCAGATCGATATAATACCTTGATTGAATGAACATAGAATATTTTGAGTGACAATTGTTAGCCCCGACCCGTACCGGTGAAGCGTATCACTTGGGGAACGAAAAATAGTACGAAAAATAGTACTGAATCGTAGTTTAATATTAAAAACTTTGTTCATTTTGACACCTGCGATTCGCAGAATAATATAAGATCATCAGAGCGAGATAATCTGTTGATAAAGTGAACATAGAATAAGTTGAATCGTATGTGAGACCCCATCCGTACCGGAGGAACATATTATTCCTTTGATGATATATAATATTGCACGGTCGTTATATATTAAAAAAAATTGTGTTGTGATGCGTAGGACAATATAAAAGCCATAAGTCGACACGATATATTGGCTTCATGAATATGGATGAATCTGAATTGTCATATGTGTCTTCACGTGTCTGAACTGAGAAGAATTTCATGCTAGACAAAAACTACTGGTGTTGTTAATGTACATAATATAAGGTTCAGTGTGAATCCCGCGGTACATAAAATAATATGGTATGATGAGGTCCACATGTTATGGTGACAAAATGAATCTGGAAAATTTTGTATAGTCATGTATAAACCACAGTTAACGTACTGGAAGTTAGTAGTATTGCAGGTTTGATAAATAATATTTATGTTAGAAGGAATGATGTTAATCACGAACTCCGCAATGCGTACAATGATATCAGGCAATAAAATCGATATGACGAATTGACAGAACTATTGTGGTATCGAATGTGAAACTCATTCCACGTACTTGAACACCGATTCATTACATCCTAGATAAATAATATAAATGAAATGTGGTATTTGTGTACAGTGAGATGAGATTCATTGTTAAATCTCAGTTGAGAAGATTAATATAACATCATACATTCTTTACAATATATTGACAGAATGCATGTGCAAATTTTGAATTGCATTTCTAAACCTCAATCCTCGTACCGGAAGTCCGTAATACTTCAGGGTCGTTAAATAACATTAGATGATATTTACGAACCAAAAAATAGCGTTCATTGTGAATTCCGCAATGTGGAGTATAATGTAACAGAATGAAACCGATGCGGTATATCGACAGAATGAAATATTTTAAACAAAATATGTAAACGACATTCCCTGTTGCTCTACTCTGTAAAATTTCAGGGTCCAGAGGTAATAATAGATGATACTTATGTACAAAAAAGTGGTTAGCGTTGTGAACGCCGTAATTTGTAGAATATATTTGGACCACAAAATTGATATGAAATTTTGACAGAATGAACGCGGAAAATTTCGAATCGTTGTATGTAAACTTCATTCCAGGTATAGATAATCCGAAAAAATGCTGGCTCGTTAAATAGTACTAGAAGATATTTACGAACAAACAGTGGCATTCATTGAAAATCCAGCAAAGCGTTGAATAATATAATATAGTAAAGTCGATATGGAGTATTGACAGAATGAATGTAGAAAATTTTGAATTGACATATACAAACAACATTACATGTTGCGGTACTTCGTATGACTTCGGGATCGTGATAGATTTTATTTGAAGATACTTATGTACAAAGGAGTTGTGGTCATTGTTAACATCGTGATGCGTAGAATACTATTAGGCAATAAAATCGATGTGATATATAGGCAGAATGGATGTGAATAATTTTCAATGGTTAAGTTGAAACATCAATCCACGTACCGGAAGTCCGTAACATTCCAGGGTCGTTTCATAGTATCAAGTGATATTTACAAACAAATAATAGTGTTCACTGCGATTCCCGTAATGCGTATAATAATATAAGACAATGGCGCCAACATTGTATGTTGAGAGAATGAATGTGAAAACTTTTAACAACATTCCACGTTGCTACACACCGTATCTTTCAGGCGAGGTACATAAAATTATATGATTTGTATACAATGAAATGGTGGTCATTATGATCCCCATGATGCGTAAAAATTTATTAGGCCATAAACTGTAATTGATACAGTGAGGGAATATATGTGGAAAAGTTTTGAATGGTAATATATAAATCTCATTCCATGTACAGAAAGTCCGTAATAATTAAAGCTCAATAAATGAGATTAGACGAGATTTGCGAACAAACACATGGAGTTCATATGGATTCCCGCATTGTGTGGCATAATATAACACAATAAAATCAACATGGTTTATTTCAATGAATTTGGAAAACTTCGATATGGTATATGTAAACAAAATTCTACGTTGCTGTACTGCATGAAATTTCAGGCGCGATAGACGGTATTATATGATATGTAGGAAGAAATGAGGGTAATAGTGACCTCGTTAAGCGTGGAATTTTGAATGATCATATGTATACCTCATTCCCCTATTCACAACAATTCACACTATAAATAATATTTGATCATGTTTTCGTACAAAAATATTGTGTCCGTTGTGATATCCGCGATGCGTAAAATAGCATAAAATCTTAACACCGTAATGATATACTGGAAAAATGAATAAGGAAAATTTTGAATGTTCGTGGGAAAATCCTCATTCCATATACCGAAACTCCGTAATACTTCAGTATTGATAGATATTATTAGATAATTTTAATGTATAAGTATTGACATTGTGAAACATGCGAAAAGTAGAATAATGTCGGATCAAAAAGTTGACAATTTATGTTGACAGAGCAAATGTGGAAAATTTGAAAATCCATGTGTATACCTGATACCACTTACCGGAATTCCGTAATAATTCAGGTTCGAAAAATAATATTAGATGATATTTGTATTCAAAAAGATTGTGTCCATTGTGAACTTAGCGATGAGTAGAACAATAAAATTACAAAAATCGAAATGAGAGAGTAAATGTGAAGAAATTGGAGTGAAATATGTAAATCTCAATCAACGTAGAGAAAACGTAATATTTCGTGTTAGATAAATTATGTTTGATGATGCACCAAAAAATTATGTACATTGTTAACCCCGCAATGCGTAGAATTCTCTGTGACAGTAAAATCGATATACGTTAACGAAACGAATGTGAACAATTTTGATCGGACACATGTAAATCTCATTCCAATTACCGAAAATCCGTAATATTCAGGATATCAGATGACATTCATGTAAAAAATATGGTGTTCGTTATTAATTCCGCGATGCGTAAAACATAAATCCATAAAATCTATATGATATATCGTCAGAATCTGTTTGGAAAAATTTGAAACGTCGTATGTGAACCTCATTCAACGCACGCAATATACTTATTGTTCTGTGGTCGATAAATAATATTAGGTGGTGCTTACTTTCATAAAATTTACATTAATTGTGAACCCAGCAATGCGTGGAACATCATATGACCATGAAAAGAAAAATCGATATGATATATTGACAATACGAATGTTAAAGAATTTTGGTTCGTAGTATGTAAACCTTATTATATGTATGTAACTCCGTAACGATTCATGAACTATAAATAATACTAAAAAAAATGATGTGCACTGTAAACGCGACGCTTAGAACAATATAAGACATTAAGACCGCCATGACATATAGACAGAATAATACAAGAATATTTGAAGAGTCATATGTAAACCTCATTCCACGAACCTTAACTCAGTAATATTTCATGCTCAATGAATAGTATTAGATGATATTTCTGTACAAAAGAATGGTGATCATTGTAAGCCCCGCGATGAGTAGAATAATATAGGACCATAAAGTCGCAATGATACTTTGTCAGAATGAACGTGGAATTTAATCCTCACATCAAGTACGGAGTTCTGTATGCTTCAGGCTCGATGAATAATACTAAATGATATATATGTACAAAAAAATGGGATACATTCTAACCGCGCGATAGATAATATAATATGTGAATATAAAAGCAATATGATACATTGACGGAATGAATGTGGAAAGCTTTGAATTGCCATTAGTAAACGTTATTCTAAAAACCAAAACTCCGTAATGCTTCAGGCTTCACAAATAATGTTAGATGATGTTTCTGAACAAAAACATGTTTTCATTGTGAACCCCGCGAAGCGTAGAATAAAATCGGACCATCGATATGACATATTGTAGAAAGGATGAAGAAAATTTTGTAGTGTCATATGTAAGTCTCATACCACGTATCGGAACTCTGTAATATTTCAGAGTGGTTGAACTGTATTAGATGAATTTTACGTACAAAAAAATGGTATTCATTGTGAACTCCGTGATGCGTATAATAATATGAATCCATAAAATCGACATAATTTATAGAGAGTATGAATGTGGAAAATTATATATCCACATTCCACGTGCCGGTTCTACTTAATATTTCAGGCACGATAAATAAAAAACGATATTTATGCGCAAAAAAAAACGGTATTCATTGTAAACCCCGTGATGCGTAGAATAATGCAGTACCATTAAGCTGATAAGATATGCTCACAGAATGAATATGGAAAATTTTTGTGTGTCATATATAAACCCCATTCCGAAACTCGTAATAATTCAGGTTCGATAAATAGAGTAGAAGACATTTATGTGGAAAGCAATGGTTTTCATAGTGAAATACGCGATGCGTAGAATAAGTCTATAAGAGGGATATAATCTACTGATCGAATGAATGTAGAGTACTTTGAAAGATCACATGCAAAAACCGACCCGTATTGGAGGAGTGCATTATTTCGGGGACGATTAATAATACTAAATCGTTGTTCCATATTAAAAAATTTGTCCACTTTGAAACACGAAATGCATAGTATAACGGATGAAAATCAGATTGCAGAATATTTTGAATTATCAGATGTGAGGCTCGATCCGTACCGCAGCATATTCCTACTCCGGGAAACATAAATAAGAATAAGTTGTTGTTTTATAATACAAAATTGTGTTCATTGTGAACCCCGCGATACTTAGAATTATATGACCCACTTAGAAGCTGAGAATCTATTGACAGTGCAAATGTATATTATTTTGAATGATCATACTTAAACCTCGATCCGTACCGGAGGAATATATCAGTTTAATGTCAATAAATGATATTGGATCGTGTATATATATTTAAAAATTAAGTTTATTTTACTATATCGTTGTATTGTATAAAAATATTGTCTACATTTTGAATCCCGCAATTCGTAGAATAATATGAGACCATCATCGAGATAATGTCTTTCGGACAGGGTCGTATGACTTCAGAGACGATGAATAACAATATATCGTTGTTTTGTATTAAATAATTTGTCCATTTTAATATCCGCCATGGGCAAATTATATAAGACCATTATATCAGGATAATATATTGATAGAATGAATACATAGTAATGCATTTGATGATTATATGTAGACACCGATCCGTACCGGAGGAGCGTATTGCTTCAGGGAAGATCTATAATACTATATCATTTTATTATATAAAAATATTGTCTACATTGTGATCCCCGCGAGATGTAGAAGATATGACCATTAGAAGGAGATAATCTATTGATAGAGTGAATTAAGAATACTTGGAATGATCATACGTAAGACATGATCCGTACGGAGGAGCGTATTATTTAGTGGGTAATAAATAATATAATTGGAACGTCGGAATGTATTAAAAAGTTGTGTCATTTATGATCCCCGTAATGGGTAGAAAAATAAAAGACTATCTGATAGAAAAAGTCTCTTGATAGAGTGAATTTAGAATAATGTCAATGAACAGATGTAAGCCCCGATCCGTGCCCGTGAAGTGTATTATTTCGGAGACGATACATAATACTAAATCTTTCTTTTATATTAAAAAATTTTATCACTTATATACACGAGAAATGTAGAAATATATTAGAAGTACAGATCACAATGGTAATGTAAATACTCTTATTCTAATTATGCTACTTCATTCTCTCAATATATTATATATTATCTCGATCTGATATTCTTATTATATTATACGCATCGCGGAGAACACAAGAAACAAACTTTTTAATATAAACTTATGATTAAGCATTATTTATCGTCCCCGAAACTATGCGCTCCTCCGGTACGGATCGTGCCTTACGATAATCCAAATTATTCTAAATTATATTATATTATATCGATCTGATTGTCTTATATTATTCTGCGCATCTCAAAATGAACCTAATTGTTTAATATATAAACACAATCTAATTACATATACCGTCCTTGAACTGATACGCTTCTCCGGTACAAATCGGGGTTACGTATGATCATTCAAAACATTCTGCATTAATTCTATCATTATATTATCGGGAATTGATGGTTTTATGTTACGCTGTTACCAAAATAAAAAAAATTTCTTATATAAAACAACGATTTAGTATTATTCAACGTCCCCGAATGAATACGATTCCCCGGGGCTTACACATCTTCATTCAAGATAATATTGATATATTCTACAATCATTATATCAATATGTTGAACTCAAACCCACGGTCTTATATTATTCTACGCATCGCAGTTACCAAATTGAACACAGTAATTTATATAAAACAACTATTTAGTATTAATTATAATTTTGATTTAGTATAATTATCGTTCCCGAAGTTATACGCTATTATGATTCTGATCGGGGCTTACATAAGATGGATCAAAATATTCTGCATTTATTTTGACTTAGTGTTATCTCGATTTGATGGTCTCATATTAAGTTACGCATTGTGGATTTCGCAGCGAAAAGAATTTTTTAATATATAACGACTATCCAATATTATTTATCTCCCCTGAAATCGCACACTCCTGCGGTACGAATCGGGGTTTATATATGACCACTCAAAATACTCTACATTCGTTCTTCTATCAAAGTATTATCACAATCTGATTGCCTTATTTTATTCTACTAGTCGCGGAGATCACGATGAACATAGTTTTTTTTATATTAAACAACGATAATCTGTTATTCATCATACCTGAAACTATACGTTACTCCGGTACGTGTTAGGACATACATATGCTAATTCAAAACGTTCTACATTCAATCTGTAAATATATTATCTCGATATGATCGCCTATTCCTTATGCATCGCGGGTATCTTACTGTACAAATTTTAAAAAAAACAATGATAGGGTATTATTTATCGTCCCTGAATAATATTATACTCCGGTACGTATCGGGGTAAATATATGGTCAATCAAAATATCCTACATTCATCCTTCAATGTATTATATCATTCTGATGTTGTCGTATTGTTCCACGCATCGTGCGATCATAATATGAACAAAATTTTTCAATATATAGCGAAGGTACAATATTACTTGTCGTCCACGAAATATATATAGGGATCGGGGCTCACATACGATAATTCATAGTGTTATACATATATTATATATATGTACAACACTATATATATTATATTCAAAATAAACATATTTTTTAGTGTAAAAAACGATTTAATTGCCTTATCCGAAATAATTTGCTGCTCCGGCACGTGCTCGGGGCTTGCATATGATCAAACAAAATATTCTACATTCATTCTATTGTATTAACTTGATTTATTATTCTACACATCCCGAGGATCGCAGTGGACACAATTTTTTAATAAACAACGAATATCCAATGATATATACCGAACCCGAGATAATACGCTACTACGGTGTAAATCGAGGCTTGCATATCGTCATTCACAATATTGTTCATTCATTTTACCAACATATTACCTTGATCTGATGGTCTTATCTTATTCTACGCACCGCGGGTATCAAATAAACAAATTTCTTTAATATAAAAATTGAATTATTGTTATTTACTGTCAACGAATTAATACGAAAATCGGGTATGGATCGGGGCTTACATATGGTCATTCAAAATTCTAGCTATCAATATACTATTCAGATCTGTTTTCTCATATTATACTATTCATCCCGAGGATCACAATGAACAAATTTTTTTACTATAAAACAAACATTCGGTATTATGTATCGTACCCGTAATAAGATGCTCATGCTGTACAGATCAGTGCTTACATTAGATCAATCAAAATAATCTAAATTCATATTACGAATATATTTCCTCAACACAGTCACACATTATTGTACGCATTGCGAGGAAGGCAATAAACGAATTTTATAATATAAAACAACGATTTGGTTTTATTTATCATCCCCAAAATAATACTTTCCTCCGGTAGGAATCGGAGCACACATATGATCATTCAAAACATTCTATATTCGCTCTAAAAATAGATTGTCTCCCTCTGATAGCCTTGTATGTTTCTACGTATCGCAGGTTCCAAAGGGAAAAGAATTTTTTATATGGAAGTACAATATAGTATTATTTGTCATCTACAAAGTTATACGTTTTTACGTTATGGAACAGACCAAGAATGTCTCTTCGAATACATCATCCCGAGAGATGAAATTAGATGCCAGACGTCTGAACATGAAACAACTTTCAATGTTATGCATCCAGCCGAGAAACCTCATTGGATATTAGCCAATAGTCCAAGAAACGTAATTAGATGTTAGCCATCAGGCCGAGAAACCTTTTTCGATGTTAGCCATCAGACCGGGAAACGACATTCGTTGTTATACATCAGGCCCGGAAGGTTCCTTAGTTGTTAGCCACCAGGCCATTTTTTGTTCGCAACATCATCTAATAAAATATAACGAACCCGGTACACGGAATTCCGGTACGTGTAATGAGTTTTACATATAACAATACAAATTTTTCAATAGGCATTCTGTCGATATTTCATATGGAATTTATTGTCTTACATTGTTCTACGCATCGCGGGTTTGGAAATGAACTCCATTTTTTTCTACGTTAATGTCGTCTAATGTTTACTGGGCCTAAATTATTAAGGCTTTCTGGTACCTGAAATTATTTTTACACGTAACCACTCAAAATTTTCTACACTCTTCATGCCAATATATCATATAGATTTTCTGGGATAATAATATTTTACGCATCACGAGGATTACAATGATCATTATTCCATTGTACAGAAATATCGAATAATACATTCTCACCTGAAATATTATGTAATAGAGCATCGTGGAATGTTGCTAACATATGCCAATTCTATGTTTTCCACATTCATTCTGACAATATACCATACTGACCTAAATATGTGGTACGTGTAGTGACGTTTATATATGGTCATTCAAACTTTCGACTTTCTGTGAATATATTATATCGACTTTATGGTCTTATGCCATTCTACACGTCGCGTTGTTCACAATGAAACTTACTTGCTTGTATATAAATATCATCTCATGCTTTTTATCGAGCCTGAAAAATGACGGAGTCTCGACACGAAGAATGAGGTTTACATGTGA